>VXBL01002525.1:219182-243644 GCA_013400195.1 Aramus guarauna | reverse complement strand
ACTCATCACCATTCTCCACCCGGACGTTGAGCCGTTGACCACTCCTCTTTGAGTGCGACCATCCAGCCAGTTCCTTATCCACTGAGTGGTCCATCCATCGAATCCATGTCTCTCCAATTTAGAGACCAGGATGTTGTGTGGGACAGTGTCAAATGCCTTGCACAAGTCCAGGTAGATGATGTCTGCCGCTCTTCCCTTGTCAACCAGCGCTGTAACTCCATCGTAGAAGGCCGCCAAATTTGTCAGGCACGATTTGCCCTTGGTGAAGCCATGTTGGCTGTCTCCAACCACCTCCTTATTTTCCATGTGCCTGAGCATAGTCTCCAGGAGGATCTGCTCCATGATCTTGCCAGGCACGGAGGTGAGACTGACTGGCCTGTAGTTCCCTGCGTCCTCCTTAAATCTCAGGGAATCTCAGATTCCCTGCAAGATGTCCTGAGTAATATTGTTCAGTTCAAATGGTGCCTGGAGAGTGAAAAACAGCATCAACATCAGGTCTATATAAGGTGAGAATGGGGACACTTCCTGATTATTATAGGAGGGTTCTTCAAGGAGAAATGTGAGAGTCTGTGTCTGACTACTTTGCTAGGGGAAGAAGGGTCAATTGGCAGTATAGTGCACCAAAGTCTTGATGCTATGAGATGTGGAATAGAAGAACATTTTGTCTCATTATGAGGGGAATTTTGTTGGGAACCCTCATAATGTATGTATAATTCCATTCTGCAAAAAGCTTCCTGATGACTCGCTTGTGATGGTACGATCCATAGTGAATAAGGTACGAAGGTGAAAAGCAAGACTGCTTCATGGGCTTGTTATTGAATAAAGTCGTAAAAATGGATTCTAATCTTGATAAAAAAGTTACAACCAAAATGGAAGTCTTAGGTTACCAACCAATTTAAAATACAGGTTCATGTTCCAGCTTTACCATAGACTGCTGGTCTGATTTTAAGGTGAAGACACTATTTCTGTGCCTTAGTTTTCCATTTGTAATGACTCACCATGAGTCAGGAGTGGATGACTCAGAGGTAATGGACAGTACAGCTCCTGTGGATTGAAATCCGAGTCAGCTTGATAGGTACCTACATTTTGTTTCCCAGAATATACAGGAGCCCAGAAGACTAGCAGTATATGTGCAGTGCAGTTCATGCAAGTCTGCTATCATTTCCTTTTTGCCTGAGACTAGCTCCAGCATCCATATTGTTATAACCTATAATAATACTTCCTCTTCCGATTTGTTTAATCTGTTGCATTCTTCAGGCAATTAAATGAGCTACAGTTACAGTATTTGTATTTTGCACTGAACAGAGTACAGCAGGTCTTCTGGTACAACTGTAGTACAGTGTATAGCTGTAGTTGTAAAAACATATAATTGACTTAGTTTGCAATAAGCTGTGTGGAATTCTAATGTACAAACTGGGTTCTTTTAAATAACTGTCTGTCCCCATTATCTCTTGCCTTTGAGTTTTGACATTCCCTCTGCCAACTCTGCAATTCCATAAGAATTTCAAATGTTGTGATTTAACTTACGTATCTTCATCTAACTAAAACAACCATAATCATCTAGATATCACTATACTTCCTTCCTAAAGGTTAAGAAAATGTAATTGAGAGATGAATATTCTGCAAAGACTCAATTGCTTCTATTTGCCTAATAACTTACCCCTCTCAGTATCTACCATGTGGTTCACAACTTCACAAAAGCCAAAAAAAAAAAAAGCAGATGGTCCGAATTTCCTTTTTCATACTCTCTTCCCATTAACACGTCGGTGAGAATCTCTTCCTGAATACGCACTCTCCCTCTGAAGCACTGACATGTTAAAAGAAAGTATAGTACCTGCTTGTGTGTATAGTACCTGCTTGTGTCAGACTTGTGCGGGTGCCTCCAGTTTTAGTCTATTACTCCAGAATCTCTTATCATTAGTTATCATTTGCATTAAATACAAGCTGAAATGGAAAGCCATCCAAATATAAAAATAAAACATTCATTTTTGGAAACTAGGTGTAAAATTTTGCAGCATGCGTCATCCCAACTAGCTCTTTAATTAGGCAAATTCATAACATATCTGTCCTTGCTTGTGGACTTATATATGAATGGTACTGAATGGGTAAGTAATTGGCCAAACATTTATTAAATTTACCTCTTTCAGATCGAAAGCCACAGCACAGCAATCTCCACTGTTAGCAGGAAAGTGTATGTTTTCTTTCTACACTGCTGGGTGCTAGATGGCAGACCGACATCTACAACCACTCCTGCCGAGTTATAAAACGCTACTCTATCATTATGGTCTTGGTGTCAGCAGGTCTGTAAGAAACTGCATCATGTTTAGTTATAGTTTGCCATAAACCAAAACTAATTTCTGAATAATTCAACTTTTAATATTAACTTTGCAGCTGAAACCATTTCCCAATATGAGACAGAACAAAAAATACAGCTAGCATTGACCTCTAATTGCATTAAGATTGGATTTAACTTATTTCTTACAATGATGCGTTCCTGAGCTTCCACTAGCTTTTTAAGTGACCTGTAATCTCTCTAACAGAAAAAAAAGAAAGCTTCTTTCTTTGCATTGTAGAAAAAAACCTACGTACAGCAGCACTGCCATCTTCTGCTTGCTTGCTTTCATGCATGCAACTACATGGTTTATTTTGCAAAGCAACAACAGGGAAGGCGCATTTTTCTACTAGTAGGTATCTGAGCAATAACATTTTCTAATACTCGGGGATAACATATGTCTGGAGTCCCACAGATGTGCGTGGTTTTCACACATGAACTTTTTCTGGGCATAGAAAAGGACTTCAGATGTTTGTCCAGGATTCCTAATGTATCACATCCCAGCCAGAGCAATAGCTCAAAAATCCCAGGTGAATGTGTACATTTATGTACTCGTGCTGTCCACGAGGAATACATTATATCTGTTGAATATGCTCTGTAGAGTTCATCTGTACACAAATTACATATTTGAACACATCCAGTGTATTCCTTGTGGTCTGCAGGAGTACAGCAAGTCCAAAGCATCAATGATCCATGTGCGTAGGACTAATTCAATGCAGTTGGGGTATATTTGATCATATGCAAGCATCTGTGTGGTCCACATGCAGTAAGTCCTACAGGTCCCCGATGTCTAACATATGCTCTTGATCTGAAGTTTCCTGGATGTGCTTGTACATCAGCACATAAGCAATATAGAAAGCTGGAAGCCCTACTTCAGATATCTTCTTTAAAAAGGTGAAGGTATGGTAAATTATATTTTTCTGAACTGAAGTTGCCATCAAAAGGCACATTGAGCCTGTATGGCTCTAGGCACCTTCCACACATCAAGGAAGCAGCTCTGTATCAGTTTGCCATATGGTACCAGACGATGTATTGTTGGAGCTTTCAGCATAAATATTAATGGGTTTGATTGTATCAGAAAAACTGAAAAGGGAGAGAATTTCACTCTATGACTTCATCCTGTTGGGACATGTCCTTGGGATTTTTCATCCCATGGAGGCACAGAATGACACTGGCAATTATGAGCCTCCCTCTTCCACACAGTAATGTATGAAATTACTTCTGGCAAGTGAACAAGTCTTAATGGGTTTTTCTTCTTAGAATATTGTAGTTAGATATCCCAGTCCCTGCTTTACTCAAGACTTTGACAGACTGAGTTGCGCTGATAACAAGTGTGATAATACTGATGGAGGCAGAGGGGTGTCTACCTTTACAAAAGCATGGGACCATAAACAAGGTGAGCAGGTGTATTGCCAGAATATAGTTAGAATCACAGGAGTAATATCGTGATATCAGTTTATTGCTCATCATTAGCTGGGCGAGGACAGTTTATGCTCCTGAGAATATTCATGCGTGTTACAATCCCTGGTGCAGGTCCCTTGCAGTCAGTCATGGGTGCTCACTGAACTCTCTCTGCTGTGCTGACCTGTTATGGACCCTATAGACCAAACCTGGTCCTGCATAGTGAGTCACTTCTGTACTAACATCTCCACTAACTTGATCAAGCATTGCTGCAGACTCAGCTTGTTGCCACTACTGTTGCCAGTTCAACCCATCCATGTCCATCCCACAGATCGCTACATGCTGGGCTCAGAAATGCCAGAGGACAAGATGCTTTTGCTTCTGCCTTGGAATAAAGCTTCTGAGAGTCTAAGACACAGGTATCTACTAGATTGTTCTTGAACCTGGAAAGCCTCCCAAACCAGAATCTACTGTGAGTCATACAGGGTGATCCAATTGCTCTTGGTTACTTGAATTCCTTTCTTGGATGCAGTCACAGTCAATACACACAGGACAGACAATTCCATCTGAAGCAACAAAGTATGGTATTATGGGTAAGGCACATAATAATAAATGTAAATGATGATTGCCTAACATAGATTTTCCCTTCCCACAGAAGCACAGAGTTTCATTATTCTCATTCTTCTCTCTCTTGGATCCATATTTATTGTTAAGGAGAAATTAAGAACTAATAAAGACATTAGCAGGTACTGAAGAACAGTCTCTGTTGCTTACTAGCCCAAACCTCTGCGGGGATAAAAAGGTAAAAGAAATTACTATAAATCCATTTTGACAGTGAGATCTCAGTTCACACTCAGATAACTGGCCTGTTTTGTAGGATTTAACCTGGTGGCATAAGAACCTTGAAATAAATCACTTAGCTACGATTAGCGATGAAAGACAGATTAGCACAGGGAGGAGAGTTGAAGTCTTTTTTCTCCATCTCCATTGGTGAATCAGTGTAAGGTCAGAAGAACTACACAGACATCAGGAAATCAGTACTTCACTCTTCCTCCGGATGCCTGATCCAGGTATTTTCTCCCCTGTACTCATCAAGTTACTGTTTTTGAGATCTTGTCCTGTCCTCTGAAGCAGGTTAGTGGTTTCTTTTTCAATAAGTCACAGATGGGAATGTGTTTTTAGCTAAAATGGCAGATTTTAGTGAAATTGGTGAGCTAAGATGTGGTTTGTTCATGACAAAATTGCAAACCAAATTTCTTTGGACAATTTGCATCTAATAAGTAAATTTTATAAACAAATAGCTGTGCTATGTCTTGTTCTATGTACTTAGGGGAATTTGATAACAAAGGAACAGTTAAGTGGCATCTTGAAAGCAAAAAGCTACAGTATGCTGAAGGAAGCTGTGTTTGAAGTGAGTTAGACAAGAAAGGCGTGAGAACAGTATTGATAATATGGAAGAGATTTCTACATTTATTGGGCTGCTTCTGTTGAAAGAAATATTTCTCCCTTTACAGAATAAAATCCAGCTTCCTCTCCCATAGCTGGGGAAAAATGTCTGCGTGTATATGCTTCATAACTCTGGAGTGGCTCATGTGCAATGGTGAGGTGTGTTTCTGAGAACTTTGACGGAGGTGTTAGTTCCTCTGAACTATTAGGAGCGTTTGTGGTTTTACTACTGTAGCCCAGTGGCGAATATAACTTGGAGAAGAAAAGATACATATTACAGAGCAAGACAATGACACTTTTAGCTTATAACTGCACTTCAGTTCTTTCAGCTAGAAGAAATTTCTTCATGATGCTCAAAAAATGTTACTATGGGGCAGTATGCATGTTGCAATACATCTTACGCTAATAAATATATTAAATACTTCATGGAATAGCTAGGGAAAGAATAATGTTATGTTGTATTTACAAAATTCATTATGACGGGAAGAGGGTCTTCTCATCACCTAAAAAAAATTCAGTAAACTGTAAGCATAGGAAAAAATAATCACAAGAGAAATATCCTTGTAGAAGCTGGGAACACTAGACCTGCTGCCTAGTGTTTCCCAGAGACTAATTTCTCAGGAACAGAGTAGGTAAGCTGTTCTCCTGTCCTAGACTTGATGCACTCAAAGTGCACCCAACCGGTCGTGCCCCCCCTTTCCTCTGGCAGTACAGCCCATATGAAATAGCAAATCTTACACCGCTGGAGGACCATGGCGTGGGTACCTCTGTTAGACGAATGTGAATATTCCGTGAAATCTGTTCTTAAAACAATACTAAAATTGCACCAAGGAAACTGGAAATACCATATGAGAATTACCGGAGGCAAGGATTTACTAGGAAAGATGCTCTTGCACATAATTTTTTTATTTTTTTAACTTCAGGCATCTGAAAATGAGGGAGCTTTATTGGAATAGCAACATGAGATTGAATCTATCCCAGCTTATGGATTTCAGCTTCAAATTTCTTTATGGCTAGAATATGACAGAAAGTCTTAAATTTATGTCTTCCAAAATCAACAATGCCTCTTGCGGAGATGAATTTTAAGTAAAAGTAGAACTGTTTACAACTTTTGTTCAAATGTTAAAGCAAAAGATGCTTGGCAAGTGGGGTGTTCTCAGTGACAGTGTAACTATATGCGTGCCTAACAATTTAGAGACATTTTGCAAATACGTACATGTATTTTGTAGAAATGAACAGTGAGTGATGCATTCATATACACTGGCCATTGAACGTGAACTGCTTATCAGTGGCTAGGAAACTTCACAAGAGCTTCTCTCTGTTGTGAGCTCTGAGACCTCAGTATCGGGGGCAAATAAACCTATTTGCAGCAGCTATCTACAGCTATTTAAGTTCAAGCCATGAACTGCTTAACTGGTGAAGCAATCAAAGATACTGTCTCCGGGCTTAGCAGACAGCCTGCCAGCTGAATTCATACAGGGGCTTAATTCTGTGCCAGCAGAGAATGATCCTTTTAAATCAGGTCTGAAGGATACCGTAGAAGAATGCTGTGAAGAAAGCGTTGCCATTTTATAAATGACTGTTGCCTGGACTTGTTTGTACAGAGGTGTCTATCAATAATCAGTATTTCATCATGATAATCGATATGATTATCACAATATGATCACGATCAATAGTCAACCATAACCGATAATCAGCCTTACCAATCATTAAAATCGTGACCCTGTTTTTACAGTCAGAAAGCTGCTGGCCTGAACACCTATGGAAAAATACTGTGCATTTCGCACACTATTCTGTGTATTGTACAAAAGACAAAGAGATAAATAGTTTTGAGGGAAATGAGTTTCCTCTCTAAGTGCAGGAGAAAATAAATGCAACATGAATGAATTAGATCTTACAGGCATTAAAATGTTTTACTATTCAAATGCATGAAGATATCTAAAGCATATCCTAATACGGATAGAACAACCTATGCCTCGCTTGAACAAATAGAATTTATTCCTTCCAACATACAGATGAAGATGCTGGGATACTACGACCTTTTTAAACTCAACAACAATCTGCTTACCCAATGTTAAGCTTCATTGCAGCTGTGGATCCTTCAGCTGTACAGCTTGTCTGCAGGACGTTTTCATGCTGTTTTAGCTGATGCCTATTTTACTCAGATGAAGTTAAGTAGTAGAGCCCTAGCTTAAAAACAATTATACATGAATAAAGCTGCTTATACTTCTCTATTTCCCCAAATTCACAGGAGTATGTTTTACTGTTTATAAATACCATTGTATTAGTGGAAACAGACGACTGTATAATCATATAAATGCATAGCTGTATAGTATAAAATCACTCTAATGAAAATTGATGAATTAGTACAAGACCATGCTGAGAGCAGGTTTTATGGGGAGGGAAGAAAGAGCAGCTCCATATATCTTGCATGTGTTGAGGAAAGGCAATCACAAAGCATCGGAAGCACTGAAGAAGGGTAAAAGTTCATGGTTTAATCCTGATGTATTGCAGCATAGTTCTGCATCCACATCACATCCACAGAAAACACATTGTCTCCAGCTCTAACAGGTTTTAGCTCTTGGATGTTATTAGCTGCTTTCTGCCTGTGATTGTAATGTAACTGGAGAGGTGCAAAGGAAAAGTTGTTGGCGTTGCAGACAACCAAGGTTAAAAGTGCTGGGAACAATGGTATCTTTTCTTAGATCCACTAATAGCTGGGGAAAAGAAGACAGACCTTGAAACACAGAAGTCCTCCTTCAGCTGTGAAACTGAAATATCAGATTTGAAACTTGGTGTGTGTATGGGGAGTCTCTCTGAACATATTTTATGCCCACCACTGTGATCTTTGGAGAGAAAAATAAGAGTCTGTGGATCACACGGGAAAGCTATTAAAGGACTGTTAATAACATAAAAGCAGGTATATCAAAAGCTAAAAAAATATACAAGATAAAAATTACTAAACACATGAGGAGTTTCCTGTCATTTTTCATCTAGCTCCCCTTCACAAAATTATCGTGGTGTCCCCTGGGGCTGCAGAACCTTCTTCAGATAGACTGGAAGCAGTTCCAATGGGCGGTGAAAAAGTCAAGGTTATTGCAGAAAATGCAACCAGGAATGACATTTAGGATTCTGACTGGAATACAGGGGACTCAGAAAGAAGACCAGTCCACAGGTGGAATAAGTGGGATTGTCACAGTTGTCAGGACAAAGGGAATGAACAAGGAACTTCAGCTGCAGGAGCTGAAGTTAAGACAGTAACGGTGATTCCCTAAGGATTAAACAGGCCTTGTTTAAGACATTGTGCTATTCCAAAAACTATTTTTTAATAAGAACTTTTCAGAAAGGAAGGAAGGGCAATGAGGTAGAGAAAGAAATAGAGCATCTTAAACTCCTGATTTTTTTTTCATAAGGTTTGAAGATGTTCTGGGGTTTTTTTTGTAGGGTAATATGTTACTTGACATAAAAATGGTAGTGCCTTTATGCCAGACCAAACAGAAAAATGCTGTGGAGGATGGTTTGTTCACAAGTAATGTATTCAGGTCACAGCACTTAAAATTTAATAAAATGTTGATAGTATTTTCTAGAAAATGAACAGAGTCATTGGTAATTTAACCATTTGTTGAACATTTTTTGTGTGTGGGTAACCACAGTCAGTTCCCCCTTCAGTTTTTGCCAGAGTGATCTTATCTTAGTAGTATAAGACGGCTTTTTGCTAGCAAAATCATGTTTATGGTACATAATCAATGAAATGGCTAAAACCACCTATAGGATACTGTGTTTCTGGTGCTATTTTCATGTTTTTTCCCATATGTTAAAAGGGCTTATGTGATTATGCTGTATATATGTGCTTGTTTGTCCTACTTAGCAACTTTTGAATGCAAATCTGACCATGACACAGTAACCTAAGAATTATAAATTCCTAGAATAATCAAGAAAATATGGGGAATGAGTAGAAAGGAAGGGCACCATGAGTCTCGTGGAGGGAAAGACAGCAGATCAGCTCATTTCTAGACATCAGAAAATCTGCACAGAAAATTCCTCTCAAGACAAAAATCTAGAGGCATCCAGACCTAATTGGTTCTATCGTTCACTTATTTTTAATTGCTGTAAGTGGTCCTTAGAATTATTTTCTGAAGTGATTCCTATTGAATGAAATTCAAGCAATGAATTTCACCAGGGCCCTCCCCTTGGCAGGTCTCAGAGTGCTTGAGGCTGTACGGGAAGTTTTCTGCAGTCTCTATAAATACCCAGTCAGACAGACAGTAATCTCTCTCTCTCTCTTTTTCAGATGTCTACTGCATGCCTTGGATACACGCTCCTGATCAGCTTACGAGCTTTCCTTGACCTATGCAGCGCTTCCTAATGCTGATCTGACTATGGCTGTCCTCAAAGTAAAATTCACCAAAACTAAGAGGGACAAACTGGCTCAGATCTTATGGATCCTCAACTGGGTTTCTGTAGTGAGTGGGATCATTCTCTTCAGTCTTGGCCTCTTTCTGAAAATAGAGATCAAGAAGCGCAACGAAGTGATGGCAAAAGGGGATATTAACTCTGTCCCCAACATGCTGATCTCTGTAGGAGTCATAGCATGTATCATCAACTTTCTGGGTGGCAAAATCTGCTATGACTGCTCGGACGCCAACAAGTTCTCTCGATGGAAACTAGTTATGCTCCCATACATCGTATGTACCTTCTGTTTTACGTTCTGCATCCTGGTGGGTGCTCTCATGTGCTACACCATGAGGAACGAGCTGGAAGAGTCTCTCTATCTGGGACTGAGGGATGCTATTAAGTTCTATAAGGACACGGACATACCTGGAAGATGTTTCTTAAAGAAAACAGTGGATATGTTACAAATTGGATTCCAATGCTGTGGAAACAATGGCTTTAGAGACTGGTTTGAAATTCAGTGGGTATCTGCTCGTTATCTGAATATGGCTTCCAAGGAAGTTCTGGAGTAAGTATTTACTAGTCATAACAAAAATTCTAGGAAAAAGCCACATTCAAGAACAATTTGTATGGAACAGAAAGTAACAGTAGTGTCCAAAGATCTTGAGATGCATTGACACTAAAGAGAATATGACAAAACTGTTTGTTCTCTGCCATCAGCCAAAAATTCTGGCAGTATTTTTCCTCCTTATTAAAATAGCATGTTCTGGCTAGAAGGCTTCTCTCAAAGGTCATTCTAAATAGCTCTGGCAATGGATTTAACTCAAGAAGAGATAACATTTATTTGGTCATAGGCAGTTCACAAATAGCCTCGTAGTTTAACTAATGTAGTAACCTTTAGTGGATAATAGTGGGAATAACACTTTGTCTAGACCATATGCTCCCTCTAAAACCAAAAATACTGAAGTACTCAAGCCAAAAAGCATACTTCTACTTATATTTAATCATTCTGGAGTTCTAGCACACACCTCACAAGGCCAAGTACATACTAATTTCTCCTGGACCTTTGTCTCAATCAAAAAACTGCAGAATGACCACGTTACTCACAAAATATGCTAACTACATGCACAAAGTTGCCTTTTGCTATCTTTTTAGGGATGCTAAGCAAAGATAGACCCTTCCTTTTTTAATGTGTGAATTAGCTACCTCAAAATTTCAATTATAATGATGATGGAAAGTAAAAAAGATTGTGCTATCAATACATTGCACAGTCAGTGCTAAACCCTGACAGGTCTTTCTCCTTCAAGATACTAGACTTTGCAAACCCAGGTTCAAATCTATATGTTCACATGTGTACTGCCAACACCGTGTACACTGCGTAAAAAAGGAGGAGGAAAAACCTTGAAATTTGGTTTGTGGGGCTTTGGGGTTTTTTGGTTGATGCTTCACATGATGTAGCAATTGTGAAGTTATATGCTCAAAAAGAAGAGTCTTGTAGTTCTTACAGACAATAGAAGAGGTAACAATAAAACATTTTAAAAAGTAGACAATCCAATATGTAATAATTCTTCTAAAGCTGGAAAAAAGTCTTCACTGACAAGAGCGAAGTAGCTCTATATGCCTGGGAAAGACAAACACAAAAAGCTTGACTGGCATCTGTCAAGTGTTCTGTTTTCTTGAACTTAAAAATCAGTGACCACAAAGCCAGATGAAGGGAGGCCAAAGATCTTATTTTCACAGAATTTGCAACCTGAAACTGCCATTATAGTAGAGCATATATACAGAGCTACAAATATACCAGAGGATAGGACCTAGGAGAGTATGGACAAGAGGGCATCAGCATATCGAAGGCAGTTGGCTGTGGAAATAAAGCAAGCTTCAGAAAAAGTATTCTCAAGAGAGAAGTTGGAAAGCAACAGTGACAGAAAGCGGACCTGACCAAAGATGTGTTTTACATCCCCGTTCTACACTGAAAAGTGATGTGACAACGAAGATGGTCCACAGGAACTTAAGAGTAGTATCTTATTGTGAGGACAAAAGTAAAATATACTACCTTTTATTTTCTGAGCCATGCAGAAACAGTAATGTTTTAGTCAGGGCCTTAGCTAAACTCCATTGTCTTCTGCAGGATCACCTGTGCTCTGCCATTATTCTGAAAATGCACCAACAATTTTTGCCCCAGAAAACTGGCAGAAGATGGCAGTGAAATGTGTGTGAGGGAAGTAACTACACTGCAGAATTTCTTTTACTGTATATAAGTTGGATAATTCCATCTTGATTCTTGCTAGAATCCAAGTTGGTGCTATAGAACCAAATTATACTAGGATTTCAAAAAATCTAGTAGTGAAACTTTCGATATAAAATTGTTAGAGGCAAAGTTCAGCTGGTAATGTTCAGAAAGGATGGGGAAGGAACCAAGTATTTTCTTGATTTTGTCTTGTACTGTAGGTCAATTAGTACTTGGAAGATTAAAAGGCAAAGCAGTTGAGAACTGACATAATGTCAACTCACACGTAACCTTTGCAAAACTGAACTTTTCACCTTTCTTCACATCCTGTTCCTTTTGCTCTCTTCTGTATCTCCACTGCCAACACCACAGAAATGGAGAGAATCGACAGGAATGGTGGGAGGATGAGGCAGGTTACAGTGGTACAATCCTATCATTGCTTTGGTTGGGTAAAAATAATCTTTTTATAGTTTGAAAAGCAACTTTGGCTTTGTGATACCACAACAACTTTGAATCGCAACAATAAATAATGAATGTCTCACTCCTGCAGCTGTCACCGAGGTCTGCCCTTCTAACAGTACCAAGATACACCATCCTTTAGTTTGCCACTAGTAGAGGAAACACAATGGCAGGGGGACATAACCCAAGTCTGGAAACTGCTGTTGTTGGCAGTAGAAAGAAGATTCCTCTTTATAACGTGGCAGGAAGAAAAAACAATAATTAAATTGAAGCTTGGGATCAAAAGAAAAGCTTAAGACCTAGTTTAAGAGATTGTATTTTAAACATTTTAGATTCTGTACTATATTTGGGTCACTGTCACCAAAAGATACCGGGCATTTTGCTGGCCCAGGTAAAAGCTTCCCTTTCACAATGTGTCGGCCTTCCTCTCCTCCCTCTGCGAGGTTTCTTTTCTCCTTCCACATTCAAGGCTTCCGTTTTGTCCCCCTCTGACTCCCTTCCTTGTTTCCCTCCCAGTGAGTGCTTTTGCCTATGCCCATTACAATGCTTGCACATTTAAGTCTGGTTTCAGTGGATTATGTGGGTTCTTTTGCATTTATTTCCTTCTGTTGCCATTACCAGGAATATGATGGCCACAAAGCGAAGAGCTAGGCTTTAAAATGGAGAGGAATGCATGCCTAACCCTCTCCTAGGTGGGAAATGGCAGATGAACCTCCTGGAACCTCCTTCCTCCCACCCCGAAGGAAGGAAGGAAGGAAGGAAGGAAGGAAGGAAGGAAGGAAGGAAGGAAGGAAGGAAGGAAGGAAGGAAGGAAGGAAGTTAGTTAGTTGTATTTAGCAGGCCTATAGCAATAAAGTGAAGGCAATTATTCTGCCATCCCAGCACTGCCAGAAATACTGAGCTTCCTAGCAGCTTGTG
The DNA here is from genome assembly GCA_013400195.1 of Aramus guarauna. Classification (NCBI taxonomy): domain Eukaryota; kingdom Metazoa; phylum Chordata; class Aves; order Gruiformes; family Aramidae; genus Aramus; species Aramus guarauna. The sequence goes on along the minus strand of VXBL01002525.1, from coordinate 230,469 downwards.
GTTCTTTTGAAGGATACATTTAGTCCCAAAATGCCAGAACCACCATGGACCGCAGAGTTTCTGCTTCTTCTGTTCACCTGATGAGCTTCTTGTGATGACTTTCTTCCCTTTAATTTAAATCATCTGTAGTGGAACAGGAAAATATCATTTGTAAACATTAATAAATGAGGATAAGCTTTGGAAGATATTATTCCACTGTTAGCAAATGGTGAAAGCTGGATATCTAAGAGAAAGTTGTCTTTCATGTATTCTGGCTCCCTAACAAAGGGTATGGGCTTCATTAAAACAGGCCGTGGTTCTCACCTGTGGGGCTGTCTCAGGAAATAAGCCTTTTCCAATCAGCATGAAAATTGATACGTGCTTAGAGGCTTCTTCCCCAAAGTGTGAGAGCATCTCTCAACATCTTTTATGCTCTCCAATTTCTGGAAAATCTATTTCTCTGAAGAGCTTGCTTGGAAACAGTAGTCCTCACAAGGACGCACTAGCTAAAGAGCAGGCAGTACGAGGAAAATGGAAGTCAAGGATTCATTTCGCTGTTCTAGAAACCCTTGATTAATCTGAGGCTGTGTTCTCTTTCCATCCTATGATTTTTTTTTCCTCCTTCCTATTTCTTTATCTTTCTTGTTTCCCCCTCTTTTTTTCTCTTAATCTTATAGAGGAGGAAAAGGAATAATTTTTAGCAATAAATCCAAACAGTTTCAAAAGTTACAAAAAGTATATTTGCAAGTGGAAACCCCCTTGCCTCAAAACGTGCGGAGCCAGCCAGGGGACAATACTGAAATGCCAGTGGACAATTTCCACGGGTTCTTGTGGCATGCAAAGTTGTTCTTCTATTAGGTTCTCTAATAGAGAAAATCAATCCAGAAGTAGGTCCAGAAGTAGCGAAACAGGATTTCAAGGGCCGTAACTTCCATTAGAGTTTCACCAAGATACACAAGTTCAGAAATTGTCTTTAGTATTTTCAGTGCTAAGATACCTAAAAAGGCAACATCTCCATGAACACTGATTTCACATCTTGCATGCACAGTACCAAGAACCACGTGAGGTACTGTGCTCATACTGCACTTAAATACAGCAAACGAAAAATTTAGTTTTCCTGCAGTAAGCGACTTTTCCAGTTGGAAATATACTCCCATTTTCCTTTTGTTACATTGGAGAAGCCTACATCACAGCAGACTTGCATTATGTCGTTTTATAAAAATCACAGACACTATCTGCTGCTGATACCAGATTTGCCCAAACTTTCTGTCCTGCTGCAGCCGTCTAAAGAGCAACGTTGACGGAAAGTTCTTGGTGGATGGAGTACCCTTCAGCTGCTGCAACCCAAGCTCCCCACGGCCCTGTATCCAGTACCAGCTGACCAACAACAGTGCTCACTACAACTACGACTTTCTGACAGAGGAGCTCAATATCTGGGTGAAGGGGTGCAGAGAGGCCCTGCTGGATCACTACACAGCCATTATGAGATCCATCGGTATTGCAGCATTGTTCATTTGGTTGTTTGAGGTAAGTCTCATAAAAATGGGCTGCGTCAGATTAATTGGAGACTCCCTGCCCTCTAGGTTGGGAAACAACTACGGTGTAACGTCCAAGAAGTGCCTCAGTATCTAATATGAAGTCCACAAGCACTTCCAAGAATGTTGCAGGACTTCCTTTAGTACAGACAGCTTTCTCAAAGTCCCCAGAGCAGAAGCAGAACTCATTGAAGATGAGAACTATTAGAAATGATATATATAATTCTGTATACTTACAGAGCTTTTTCGATAGACTGTGGCATATTCCCTTCCCTGAAGCATTTATGGGATCAGATACAGGATGATACATGCAGTGACACAAACGCAAGGAAGTTAGGTGAGAAGGATTGTTTTAAGTCAGCTTTAACATACAAAATGTGAGCAGGCCTTCGGCTGAATACATTAATTTTATTTATAGTAAAAATTGAGTATAAGTTTTAATATCTCAAAGCCTCCTTTTTACATTACATGGCTTCACCATACAGACAGTACTTGCAAACATGACGTACCTTTTTAGATGTAGCTTAGCCTGCTTATTATGCAAGCATATACACCTGCAAAGATGCAGCCTTTCTGCTGGCCTCTGTAAAGAAAGTTGTCATCTGCAGGTGAAGGACACCCCAATGGTATACGCTAAAATATGGTTTTATTCCTTTATTAATAAGTTTTCACGTTCCGATTATTGCTCTATTGCATAAATATTAGCATTGTAATTAAAACAGTTCACAACAGTCCTCAAGCAGTGCAAGATGGGGTGGTGGTGCCAGAAACAAGAGGCCTTTGGCAGCATACGGAAGAGCTGCAAGCCAGCTCTCCGTGATCCCTTAAATGTTGCCAAGCTGGGCACACTGCTCTCCATTCCAGCAGAACTATGAAGGTGTGGCTTTTTCCTAAACTTACACTTGAGCCTCTACTATAGGCCATCCTTCTTCATTTTAATGCACTGGCATGTAGGACACACGTGACTTACCTATGAATGATTAAACTCCTTGGAGGAAATACTGATTTAATCAAGGTCAGTGGAAAAAAATCCACAGAAATTAACAGATTACAATTTAATTTTCCCACTGACTGATGGTCCATTAATTGATCATCCATTCTACATCAGTTAGTTGTAGTCTCTGAGGCTGCAGTATTCCCAAGTAATTCTAGGGATTTCTGTGCCAATACATGCAAGTGGGAATGCTACTTGAAGAATGGAGAGAGAATCAATCAATCTCTCCCTGGTATTTTTCTTTCTAAAAAATGTAATTAACTGGGAGAGTCGTTAGATAAATTTCTGGGGTAAAGAATTTGTCTGATTTACTCAGTATTAATTATTAGACCTGTAAATACACAAGTCGGTGGACGTAGTGGTAGGATTGAGGCTGTAATTTAAACTCTCTGTTTAACCATTAACTGTTTCTTACAGCTCTCTGTACTTATTGGTGTCCGGTACCTACAAACAGCAATGAAGAACGTCCTTCTCCTAGGAGATCTGGAGGGTGAATCAGACGGTTGGTTACTGGAAAACAGCTTTGTGGAAACTGCCAAATACAACATCAATATCATTAAGAACCTCGGTAAAGCCAATCAGATCTCCACTGTCTCAGGCATTAACGATCCTAATATTAATGTTCAAAACACAAACTGTGGCAAAACCAATGTTACAACAAAATCTATCCCAGCAGCTAGCTAGGCAAGTCTTCAAAGAAGTGACATCATAAGACTAGCTTTGACATATTACAGTCTTACAGTTACCAGATTTTTCACTGGTAGGGAAAAGAAAGGTAGGAAAACTAATGAGACAATTGAACAAACCACAGACTGGTGACAGCTCCAAAAACAGATACTACTTTGGCTGGATGTATTTTTACTCATTCTTGTAAAATCCCTGATTTTCAACACCGCACAAAACAAACTTTCAGAATTTTCCCCACTTTCCCTCCCTTGCTTACATCTGTCATGGGCTGAATATGTCAGAATAATCATTATGCACAAGCACATGTTCCAGACAGGATGAGTCTACACCTACTAACATGCAGATTGGTCTACTATGTACCAACACAGTTGGTCACTACTATCATTACATCTATAGAAATCCCAGCAACAGGGAAATCCCAAAAGAAATTATTACACCGAATAAAAAGATTCTTTAAAGAAAGGTGATAACCGTGAAATGAAAACTCTGTAAGTCCAAGTTCGGATAGGGGAAATTTTAGCCAGTTATACCTAAGTTGTGGCCCTTCTAAAAGAACCTGCTAGCTACAGGAAATTGAGTTGAAGGCAATGAGACTTAGGATAATGTATTTCACTCCCCCTCTCCCCCGCAAAGTAGTCTGAAGTATATCTTCATTTGTCCCTGCTCCATAGTTCAGAGGAAGCCAACTGCCATACCTCCCTGAAAGTCAGTGGGTACCACCAAAAGGACTTCACTGCTCAAAACTATCTGACAGCTCACATTGGGATATTTAAAATTCCAAGCAGCACGTGAAAGCACAAGTTTAAACACAAGCAGATAGTTGCTGCCTACATTGGCAAATGAAGGCCATCAGCTGACAGATCTCCCAGCACGTTCCTAGTACAGCACTCAGGAACTTTGTCAACGCATGGAGTGAAAGCCGCCTACTGCCAAGAAACTTGTAGTTACAGGATGCCCTATGACTGCAATTCATCATTAACAGGAAGCAGGAAAAACTTATCCTCTATTCTGTATCAGACCAAATTACACATTTTACTTGTTACTGTTGTGAATAATACATTGTTTGAATATAACTTTGGACAGCTTGTGCATTCGTTGTGTATAATCAAGTAAAAGAAGTTACATCACCAGGATATTCAAAGCAGAACTATTCCTGCTTTCGAAATTGTGCAAAAGTAACAGTAAAAAATCCATTTACCCATTTAAACAATGTTGTTTTCTTTAACACTAGAATAAGCAAGAATTATATTGTAAGAATATATTGTAAATAAAGTGTGTGATGTAAAACCCTATACTGTAATTCAAGCAGGCTATATGCATGGTCATAATTTCAAACGCAACTGCTTCGTTACTTCAAATTTTAGACCTATACTTAAGCATGTTAAAAATAAAACCAGACAGATGGGGTCTGTCTGCAATAGTAGCCTGTAGCAGATGTTTTGCAAAAAGCACATAAGAGGCAAGACCACGAGAAAAGTGTTCTTTGCCTGAGAAAGCACTTTGGGACTTGGTATGGCAAAGAGGGTATTTGTATTGCTGTGTTGTAACAAAACTCAGTGGACATTTTTTTTTCTATGAATTTGCACAGTATTTTTAAAACCCATTCATGTTTTTGATATCCAAAACACGACGAGATTCAGATTTTAATGTCTCAATTCAATTCTGCATTGTTTGAAAAACTTCTCTTTGCTTGTTGACTCCCTCACAATCAGATATCCTCTAATTCTCGCTGTAAGATGTAAGATGTAGCTGATGGTCATTCCCAATGTTACAATCCTCTATTTTAATTTCTCTTGGTCCTGTCTTTCCAAGTTGAAGCAGCTGCTATTTTACCTTTCATCTCTGGAAGTTGTTTCACACCTTTGATAAGTTTCATCGCTCTTCTCCATTTCTTATTTTTAAATGAACACCACTGTGGAAAGCTAAAGGCACCATGAACTAAACAGGTCTTCTGTCCTTTTGTTTTCCTAAGACTTCCTAGCATTGCTGGTCCTTTTGACTGTTTCTGAGCATTGAGATAACATTTTCACAGAACTATCCATAAAAATACTAAGAAAGTCTTTGATATTAATATATCTGGGGGTTCTGGTCCACAACAGCTCAATATGAGCCAGCAGCGTGCCTTGAGGGCAAACTGCACTCCAGGGTGCATCAAGCACAGCGTAACCAGCCAGTCAAGAGAGGTGATTATCCCGCTGTATTCAGTGTTGGTGTGGCCTCACCTGGAGTACTGTGGGCAGCTCTGGGCCACACAGTTTAAAAAGGGCGTGAAGGTCGTTGAATGCATCCAGAAGAGGACAACAAAGCTGGTGAAAGGGCTGGAACACGTGGCCTGTGAGGAGCACCTGAAGGACTTGGGGCTTGTCTAGCTTGGAGAGAGGGAGGCTGAGGGGCGACCTCATTGCTCTCTACAGCTTCCTGAGGAGGGGAAGCAGAGAGGGAGGTGCAATTCAATCAGACTTTGCAACAGAATGTGATTTTTTTTTTTTAAATGCAATTTTTTTTTTCGGATGAGTATACAAAGTGCCACATGCGTCAGTCAATAGCGATGACTTCCTCAACACTATTTTAGTCCATCTACACTTGGAAAAACCAGTTCCGGATTGCTCAGTAACAAAAAGGTGTAAGATAACCAGAAGTAACTCAGAGAAAACCGTTAATTATTTCTGTAGGTTTGTTTTATTAGGGAAAATGGAATCAAGAAGACTAAGAGTATGCAAATTTTTAAAAAATAAAATGCTTTAAAAAAATAAGTGAGGAATGGTTCAGCGTGATGAAAAATCATTGTAAAACAGGAAATAAGAGCATAACTTAAAAGAAAAAAAAAAAAAAGAAAGGAGGGAATCTTACTCTGTATTTTAGGAAACATTTCCTAATGGCAAAACGCATGTAACCGTAGAAGCAGATGAAACCTGACTTCTTGCACCATTTAAAAAAACTCTCTAGGTCATCTATTTAGCTTGCAGAATTGTAAGAGCTGTGAGCTTACTCTTTTGGTAACTCTCTAGTCAAGGTGCCTGCATGATAGATTTGTCAAGAATCTGCTCTGAAAAACAGATTTGGAAGGAAGAGTGAGCTAAACCGATCATCCAGCCTGAGCGTCTCTGTAAAGACACAGAAGTTTCACGCAGTAGTTGCTCTAACACATTAGGATGAAAAGCAGAGATGTAACTGTCCAGCTACATATTTTCTCTGGCTGCCACACAGACTTCCCTATGAAGAGAACCCATTTTACCATAAAAAACTAGTTATTTTTGGGCAAGTTAACCCTTTGCGTCTCAGCCAATTGCCAAGAACTGAAGCAGTGGCTAGCGATGTGATCGCTTGTGAAACGAGCTGAGTATCAGCGCACGTTTCACTGGGAACAGGTGGTGTCTTGACTATTGCCAGTAATTGCTTCGTCATTAGATTGTTCGTTTCTATCCTGTAAAGGCACTCAGAGTCCCCATCGATATAGACATACTACAAAAAGATGACAGCTTATTTCACAGGATAAATTTTACTTTACTAAATAAATGCTTGCTTTGCTTTGCACATATGAGTTTCCTCAGACAGTGGAAGTGCACCCTACGTATCTAGCTTGCAGTACGGCACCTGTCATGATAGCTTGGAGTATTTAACATTACAGCCACTGGATCAAGAAAACAAACTCAGCTAGCAGCACGGACTCCATTTTTAATTCTCTGTAATTTATAAAGACAAAGATGGCATTAGCAAGCCAAGCCTTTAAGCCGGAGCATCTGCTCAGGTACAGAAATAAATACGATCTGGGGGACACTTCTTATCCTATTTGTTATTAAATGCATAATCCAGCCAGAATTAATAACAATACATTTGTGCAACAGCTACTTCCAGAGTGAGGAACTCACCTATGCGTAAAACTATCTTCTTTATGAAGCTCTTCATAAAAAAAAAAAAAAAAACAAAAAAAACCCTGAAACATTTTAATGTTCAGTTTCTGGAGAAGACACTATGGCAGTTCCTGTAGAAATTGCAATTATGATGCTCTTCCTTTAAAGCTTTCTGATTATCGCTGAAAAACACTTGCGCTACATTGATCATAAAGAAAAAAATAATTAAGAAATATATAAATACTGCACATTTAAAGTTTCATTTATATTGAAAAAATGAACACAGCACTTTTCCTTAAGAGGACAGAAACCTCCCTTCTGCAATCTGATTTTTTTAAATTGCATACAGCCGTACAACACAACACGTTCTCTACAACACAAGAGTCACAATATTTAAAAACTTACAAATCATTTGGTACACATGGGCTTTGTATCAGTTTCCCCACTATGGGAGCACATTAGGCTCTGCATGCAGTACTGTCCAGTTTAGCAAAGAACCATAAATGTGGGAAGCTCATGGAAGGTGGAGTCCTTATTTCTGAGGAGACTGTCACTTAGATGGATGATCTTGTCCTGCTCCTGTATGCCAATTAACTGGAGGCGACTGCATGGAGTATGTAAATTGAATTGCTCAATGAAGTTGCGTGTAAATCTGAATTAGGAAAATAAATATTCCTAGATCACCTGCAGTATCAGAAGATTGAGCTACATCGGTTTCACCACCTTTACTAAAGGTCAGCATGAGTCACAGAAAGAAGTTTAGAGAAATGTAACTAGGATTAGAAATAACTGGGTTTGAGAGACTTGTATGGGGTTGATTTTCATTATTATCCATTTATTTTCTGTATCAACCCCCCAATTTAGCCCACCTGCAAAACACAGAGAAAAACAAATAAAGGAGATTGTGCCACAGAAAGGAAACAACTTTCATTTTTGAAGAAAGTATCTCTGAAGATCTTGTGAGGTAATAGGTTAAAAGAATCTAAGTAAAAAACTCAGATACTGTATCATGAATCTGACTAGTTTACAATGGACATTATTCAAGGGCATTGTCTAGAAAATAAAGTGGATTTCAACCATAAAGCAAAGCATGTGGCCACCAAAATCCTCCTGTATGTCATTTTGTACATTTGTACATTGCACCTTGAGGTTCATACCATGCAAAAAATGGTGCTGTGGCTTTTTCCCCCCCTAATGAATGGGCTTCTTGTTCTAATTCTCTTCAGAACAGTTTTGCTAGTAGATTTTTATCTATCTACCTTTACCTTTTACCTTTTCAGGAATTAGTTCTTTAAAAACATTTCCTTTACTAAGAGTAAGCATAGAGAGCAACACCATTAACACCCAAACTCTGTAAGCTTAACGGTGCCCGAAGCTACAGCAAAGCAGTGAGAAAGTGATGACAACCAGCAGCCTGTAACATAAAAAGGGGCAAGAAGTACTGGCTATTTCTATGTAAAAGATTTCTTGGCTCTTTGCTCTGTAATAAACCACTTTTTAAAATAAAACAAAAAAAAATTTAAAAGTATCACAGAGCACATTAGACCAACACCACAAACTTTCCCTTTTTAGAGGTTAAGTACCTGACAGACAGTGCAGCCAGTTCTTCTTTGAGAAGCTACAAACCCAGAATCAGTTTAAGGACATGTAAATATTAAATTTGGTACTTACGACTTCTTTTACAAATTGAGGCAGACACTGCAGGAATTTGCATCTGTAAAATACTAGGACAAGTTTCAAGTGGAATATTTCTTTAAATAAGAAAAAGCGTGCCCCCATTACTAACTGGTGCAACGATGATATGGACCACAGGGATAACTGGTATTGTTTACGCGCCATTTACTAACTCTTCCCCTTTTCCACACTGACAGATGCTGCTATAATGCTCCTGTAAAATGAACTGTGAAGTGGAAGTGTCAAAGCGCCTCCAAATAAAAGCTGAATAATCTATGAGAAGTTACTTTATTTCCTTTTTTTTTTTAAATATACATATACAAGATATTTTATTTCAAAAGCACAAGAACATTATACAAGTTTCAAATTTACATTTTTGCAATTAAAGATACCAATATGTGCATTATCAAATAACTTCTGTCAGCTTGGATGGAACAGAAATCAGTGGCATAAGCGTCTTGCGATCACTAGATACAGATTATACTCACAGTGAACAAAACTGCATAGTAATTTATGAAATGAAAGATGACCACGCTAGTCAGTGAATGATAGGGGAGCCCATTTGCTAAACTATTATGTGCAAACGTACAGAAAGATGCCACTTTCCTCTCCCACTTCTTCAGCTACAAAAAGATTTCTAGAGCTTTAAACACAAGCTCACCTGCTCAGCCCAGCTCCTGTCCTTATATACTACAGATCAGACATAAAACAAAATAAACTGATCTCACTGCATATTTGATAACGGAATTTTTGCATCAGTGAAGTGCAAAGTAACTGAAAGTTTTTGATAAAGAAATAGGTAAATATCAGAGGGCAACAGTAAGTGAACACAGTCTTACTATCAAGGAGGCATACATTTGCTAGTCTTCATCCAATGTTTTTGTTGGTAAGAAGTGTTTTGATGACCTTAGAAAACACCAGTGCATGCAAATTTTCATGACAACTGTTCTAAATTCAGTAGGCATTTGAAAAACATTTTAGAGAAGACTAACAGAATTAAGGTTTGTCTTAAAAAGTTTCATATTCAGGTTTAAAATCTGAAAGAAGCAAAATAAGGAGAATGGTCTTAACTGCAAGAAACAGAATACCTGAAAAATACACCAAAGCCAGGGAAGGAGTATTGCAAGTTATAAAAAGTATTTGAAATCAGAACAATATTTGAGTTCATTGATATTACATTTTTAGATGCATTATGGTGCTGTTCAGTGCACTCATACGTACTCTAAAAACTTTAAAAAACTAGGAGAACAATGATATTTAAATCTAAATCATCATTTGTGATTCTACTATCTCTCATACAATCAGTAGCAAAATAAACAAACCAAAAAACCAAAAACAAGTGACACAAAAACACGCGCTCAGACATTAATTTGAAAGCCTCCCCTTGCAGGGCTTATTAAGATGACAAAAGAATCTAAATAGCAAAGGGACGGGGAAATTTAGAGTAGTGACAACTTCAAACTTTTGCACAGAAATGGGCTTTCCTGGGAAAGCCTTTTTACCCATCACATTACAAATCATCTTACGTATATTATGGTTGAAATTCAGAGAACAGAACAACAAACATTTAGAACTGAAGCACAGTCACGTATCATTGAGAGAGAGTTCAATCACAATGTGCTATTAGCTACTTCAGGACAAAGACAGACTTAGTCACCTTTTATTCCCTTTTCTGCTCTAACTGGCACTGAACCACTGAACATGCCCCTCAAAACACACTATTTCATTTATGTAGGCAGGGCTCCAAACAAGAGTGACAGAGGATGAAGAGTGGAAAATCCCTCAAATATGAGCAAAAAAACTTATTTCTGATTCTAAAACTTGCTGCTTTTGGGCCTTGATTTTAGTCCAGCGATAGCTTTGAAGGTCTTCTAATTTACCGAAGTCTCCGGCTCTTGTCTAACTTGCAGAGCTATGCTACAACTACGTAACAGTATTTTCACGTTTGGTTCTTGGGGAAAATCTCAGAAGACAAACTGTAACAGAAGTAAAACTAACCACATCCTAGCCAAATGGTGTAGCCCTAGACCTCTTAGGATACACAACATTAATAGAGGACAAATTCATTAGATAAAGTGCAGTTCTGGCAATGCAAAAAGCATGGACTTTATTTTTTGATGCAACAAGCAAGATGGTAACTCCTCCATGCACTTTCTATCCCACGCTTCTCCTTTAAAGAGTTCATTAATGAAAACTCTTCATTAAATCCCATGATATACCTGAATGCAGGCTTTTTCTGTACAACTTAACGTTTGCTGTACCTGTTGCTACACATTACTAAAGGCCTGGCACCACTTGCACTCCAATATTATGCCACAGATCTTGATCTATTTAAAAGCTTCACTAAGCTTGGGAAAAGAACCCAGGAGGAAAGTAAAGGAAACTTTTCCATAGCAACACCATTTAGGTATATTCTCAAGACATGGAAGAGACAGAAATGTGGTATGTGCCCTCAAGCTCAGCATTTGGGAAGCTGTCCTCGTCAAAACATGTGAAACAATTACAACTTCTCAAAAAAAAAAAAAAAAAAAAAAAAGGAAATATTTTTGGATTTGAATGTTTATTAA
>VXBL01002525.1:198998-219114 GCA_013400195.1 Aramus guarauna | reverse complement strand
AAAAAAAACCCAAAAGAGCAAAACATATGACACAGGATTCTATTTCAATGTCTTGGTAATACATCCAACCTAGAGAATCCATCGCGTCCGAACTACAGAATCCACTTGAGAGTAGATTATTTACTGCCACTCTCCTTTCCTTTTCCAAAGCACTGCCAAATGGAAGAGTTTTCACTAAAACTCAAGAGACTCAGAGCAGTTGCCAGTTGAATCCAAAGAAGATCTGATTCGTTTCTTGGCTCCTGGCAATCTGCTCTATGATGCAGTGTTGCTGCCATAGTAGATGGAGCTTCCGGTAACGCTCCTGACATAAGTGCAGGGGATTGCCTCTTCTTCATAGAAGGAAAAAGGAGAATACCCAATAAGCATATCAGAATAGCAACTGACAAACTGTTCCATTAATAGTTAGCATTAACATTCTTAACAATAGCCAGAAAACATTAAACGCTTACGAATACCAAATCCAACAAGTCTACTGGAAATGAAAAAAAAAAAATTCTACATGCAACAAGCAACAATTGCCATTTCCAAGATGATATCGCAGCACTGGCAGTTGTTGCACATTCCTGATGCAAAGCACACAAGGTATTCTTGAGAAAAATAAGAAAGTTTAACAGTATAAAAAAAGTGTATTTTTCCATTATGAATGACCCATGCACGACTGGAAGCTGCCATGAGGACTTTGAAGTTAAACAAGTTCACCAGGCCAAGACACATATGACAGTGTGGTACATGCTAGCAGAAGAACATGTTGTCTAATGGGTATAAGAAAGAGATACCAAAATGGGAATGTGGAAAGTCAGTCAAACATTTACTTACTTCAGACCTGGATCTGTTTCTCCATATTCATCCAAGTAGGGAGCAGGATATAAGCAGCCCCTGGTTTTACCTTCAATGAGGACAACTTTGCATTCCCTGATTCTTAAGGAAAGAATAGCTACACTTAAAATACAAGACAACTCCCAGCAGGTTCTTAACTTTTTGGTGAGCTGTATTTTAGGTCAAAGCAATGTTTCTTTGTCTCAGACAAAAAGAATGAGATACTCTGACAATTTTATGAATTTTGACCTTCACATACTTCCCTTTACCACTATGAATTCTGGCTAGCTACTTACTTGAGAAACATACAGACTCCAGCTCCACACTGAAGAGCATGAGAAGTACAGGCTCCCAACTCCTCCCCATTCACCAGTTCCTGACAGCAAGTATTCTGGGAACACAACATAGCCCCACAGAATAAACACAATACTGGATGTTTTTGTTCATCATCAGAAGACCGCGGGCATCTAAAAGAAGCGTAACCAGAATGTTATTGCAGGAATTAATCTTTAAAAGAAATGTTAACTATGGATAATGTTCCTTAAGAAACAACAACAAAAAACCCAAACAAGACCCCAATCCACAGACAAAAACCGAAGACATACTATGCCATAACCATATTTCACGTATTTGCTTCCTCTGGCTATATTTTTACATTGCTTGAAATATTTTATCTGCAAGATATCTGCTTTGAGCAGGATGTTGGACAAGACAGATCTGCTGAAGTCCCTTCTAACCTGAATGATCCTATGATTCACTCTTCCTGGCATAAAACAGTGCCAACCTTCTGGGCTTGTTGTGTCCAGTGCAAAAATAATTTTCAGGCTTATGGCCCAACCAAATACACATTGCACTAGTGAAAAATGACCAAAAGATTAAGCTATAATACTTTTATATGCTATCCTGTGAGACAAGTGACTTATTTAGCACGCTATTGTGTTTCAGATTTAAAATGAACACGTGCAAGTATTGGGCAGTATAACCATATGAGTGCCCTCACTTCTGCAAAATAATTTCTGTACACAGTTTTAACACCAGTTACGGTAACAACAAGACTGCAAAAGTGACAAAACATCTAGGAAGGCAACCTAATGTGTCACGTCTTACCTAAATTGAGAGGCTTGGTTCAGAAGGCAGCTATAGTCTTCAGGAAGCTCTATTAAACTATTTCTTTTCCTAGGGTACCTGGGTAAGTGAAAAAGAACTATAATGAGAATAATAAAGATCACAGCAAAGAACAGAATAGATAGCTATAAATCATGATCCTACTAAGGTTTTGGTCCTTTCTGCAAGCTTCTGCAGTTCTAGAGGAACTCTTCAGCCCTAGGAGCCCAAGTGAGAGGCTCCACAGGAGAGCTTCGGCATTTTTATACTCCAGCATAGGTCACGAAATTAAATTTCATATGTAACAAATATGTATGAAGACATTTCATATTTCAGTTAGCATTTGTTTTTTCCTAGAGTAAGGTACATAACTTGTCTAATGGAATGTTGTACATTCTCACTGAAGAGTCGCTGCACGAGGAATAATACAAAACCGTTTAAGACAGAAATGTACTTTTGGTAGCAGAGCAAGAGGAAGAAAATATAAGCACTCTCTAACTTGCCCACAACAAGCAGTTCATTCTTTCAACAGTTTGAAGTAAAAAATAGAAGAAAAAACCCAACAAACTAACCTTATTGCAATGCTTTTCCCCTTTAAACAACTTAACACCACTGGGTCAGCACACCATCTATTTCAAACAAACATTTGGAGAAGTTAGTGCTTGACAATAATACATATTCAAGATCACTAAACTAGGAAGCAACAAGCAAACACAAAGCACAGATAAAGCATTGATAGTTCTAGCTAAAACTAAGTAAGAAGAAACAACTATTCTTTATAGTTTTGTTTCAGGAAAAGAACTTAAGTGTGTATACAAGAGAAAAACCTAAGTGAAAAACAACAACACTTAAAACCAGTGCATATGAAAACAGTGTTAACACAGAGTTAAACACAAGCAGTCTTCAGATGTATTGAAGTTCTCAAAGTAAAAGCAGGCTACAATACACAACTTGGTTTGGAATATATCTGCTAAAAGCCACAGTGAAAGAAAATATACATTCTACTAGGAAACTATTTTTGCTTTAATAATCATTACCCAGTGTTTATTTTACAATGCTTTATTGCATCCTGTATGCTTGCTTAGAATAGCCAAACATACCCACCAAAACAGTGGTAGATATTGACAAGTTACTAAACAGAGGAATTGGTCTTACTAAGACATCTTTTAAGTTGTTTCTACAAAGAGGAGGAGGAGGGAGAGAAAACTGCAGCAGATGGTCAATCTAGTATGCTTCATTTAACACACTTCTCAACAACCAAATTTAGTCTTCTGAAATAAGATTATTTCAAAAAACATATGGGAACTTGCATGATGGTTTGACAACTGTTACTATTACATTAAAAATGTAGCCTCCCATTTGAAACATCTGTTTTTGACTGCGAGCGGACCTGCCTTCAGGGTTCACAAGCCCCTATTCCTCTGTGTTCTCTTATAAGCACTGTGATGTCTTTGAGCAAGCATGTAGGAACGTATAAGATAAACTTATTTAATGCTATTATTATAAGGAATTATATACACTGCAAATGCAATTACTTATAGAAAAATTATATGTAGGTAATTGTTTAGGTCAGCCACATGGACTGTAAATTGGTGTCGACAGCTCAAATGTCACCTAAATTAAAGGAATTTAGACAACAAAACAGAACAGAGGCAAAAACAAACAAACTCCATAAAAAGACCAGAAAAAGCTAATGTGAGCCGGAAAACTCTACCAAGAGTCAGGAATAATAATGCAAACATGTGCTCAAACGGTCACCTTAAATATATGGAGACATTCTCCAACAAAATATGGCAGAATTGTTCTCAGAGTTGAAAGGAGGTAGGGTTTATTTTAACTTGTATTTTTGAATAGAAAATTTTACCAATTATTTCTTTACTGCTAGATTGAAAGGTACATGGTACTCAAGCTGTAGCTTTCAACCATTAAGCTAACTTCTACATTCACCAGGCTATTTTGGAAATCCAGGGAAGAAATAGTCCAAAGCCTCACCCTGCAAGCTACATAATTTTCCATATTCTCATATTATAGCTCATGTAATCAATACTTTTGCTCTAGACAGATTAAAAACAGGCCAGTGAACAGTAAGTGACATCGCATGTGAGAAGAAGTTTAGACGTAACTTCTGTCTGCATAAATGATTCCATGCATGTCTGCAAGCACTAGTCCCTTAAACTATAATTGGTTTGTTTGAATTACTATAAGAAACAGAATGTTTAATGGTTTTCAAAGTGCTTTAAAAGTTTCAGTATACCTGTGCACATCAAACAAATGTTTAGAACTCTAGTATGAATTTGAACTCAATCATTTATTAACAAATTTGGTCCAGAATTCCAATAGGGCCATCACAACAGAAAAATGTGGCCTGTCCATTCCCAATCAGTACCTTTGAAGCAATGGATTTACTGTGTCCCAATATTCCTGGAAGAGCAGGAACAAATTGGTAGGTAGAGAGAGATAACTACAAAGTGCCTTGAACTGTCCTTCTTCAGAAACTGCAAGAGAAAGAGAAAACATAAGCAACTGTTAAAATGTTTCAGCGCTGCTCAATAATTCACTCAAAACTAGAATTCTCCTGATCCCTTTTCCATTGAATAATATGCATCTTACAGCTTCAGGATAGCTCCTAGCTAGTACTATTGGATGTAACTCCACTGACTTATCAAAGCTGTAATAATTTTCCTTAGCTGAGGATCTGCTTTAGGTTTAATAACACAAAATATGTCAAATTTGTTAATTTGTCATGCATAGGTCACTGTAAAAACAGAATTCCTTGCTTAAATTTAATTTCACTACATAATATTTAACACATTAGCGCTGCAGATTTCTGTACTTACCACATTTTAGCTTTTCATTATATTTTTGGCCTGCAATCCTAATCAATTTTGCTATGATGAGGTCAGTGCTAACACATTACATAAAGTTGGGCTAAGTTAACAGTTTGCTGGGTGGTCATTTATTGGCTCTGCTGCAGGAAGACTCCTCCCTACACCGTTAAAGTTCCAGATTAATGGTAAGGACAACAGCATATCCCAAAGTGCTGAGATTCTGATTTTCTAATCAAATTCAAACTTAGCTCACAGTTTATAGAAATTAAGATGCTTTACTTTGTCTCAGTTGTGCATAGCAATTTTGGTCCTCCTTACCAAATAGTTGATTATGTGTTTCACTGCATTTTGACAGAAGACAAAATACTTATTTTTGGGGTTTAGTATCTGTAATGTATCAGGATCCTTTAAGGAAGAGGCTTAGGTTTTATAACATGCTTTATTTCTACTAGGCTCTGTTTTGCTGTATCCCTGGGTTTACCATTTGTCAACAATATCAACTGCACAAAAAAGTTTTGTTTTTTTAAAATATACTCATGAGTATTTCTCAGGTGATGTACTCTGTGGCCCTAGAATTATCCCTGAAATCACAGAATGTTTGTATCCACTACTACTTACTCCTAACACATCACTGATAATTCACAATCTGCACACACTGAGAAGTAGCTCTTCTGCATGCAAAGAAGGCCCAGACAACCCAAATTCCCATGCCTGCACTTTCCTATATAAATGAGTATTTCCTTTTCTTTCCAAGTCTTACTTCAATGTATTGACTATTAAGTTGCTGTGAACATTAACTCCAGCCTTCTAAGAAAAGAGTAAACGGCCGTATATAGACACATTTGCTTTCTCATCTTTACCTTGTAGTAGCTCCTCAGGTGGAGAAACTCCCAGCAAATAATGAAAAAATAAAGCAGCACAACGAAGGTAAGGCATGATGCCTTTTTTAACACAATCCCACACAAGCCAGCCTGGAATATCTTGACTAAAGCAACTGTAACACACAAATGAGAAACAGCTGCAGTAACTCACAGTGCAAAATCTTCTAGCACTTTCAAATTCTGGCTAGCATTTGTAGAATAGCAGCTGTGCAGCAGCAACACCGATATACCCCACATTCTGTGAAACACAGCCATCAGCACCTAAATTCCAACCTTCCTTAAGGAATGAGTACTGAGCTTATATAGAACACAAATTAAGCCTTCAAATTATCTCAACTTTTATTTTTCAGAATTATAAAAAAACCCACATAGCCAATAAATAACTGTCCATCTCTAGGCAACTCAAGATAACCTGATTTAAACCATGCAATACAGCACCACACATAGAGCAACTGATTCTTACACTGTTTGGTTTTTATTACCAAAAGCCAGCATTTTTTTGAAATGGTGACAGTTTTTCATTCAGTCAGTGTTTTGAATGGAATTAAAAAATGAGACAACCCCAAACATCAATATTCTTTGAGAACAACAAAACCAACAGAATTAAAAAATGAGTACCTCATACTTCATTATGGAAGTCACAACATTAACACTCATTGCTTTAATAAAGCTATAACAAATCCATTTTTGACAAAAAAAAAAGTGATGATAATCTGAGTAATTATTCTTGTAGTTCACGCTCTGTGAGTATTTAAGTTAAATTTACTATGAAATTTAGACTAACCACAGCATCCCTGTTTTCTAAAAAATTTAAACTGACATTAATTTCACAAGTGCACAGGATGTTCAGACAAATGTTGACCAGGACGCACAGTGGAATGACCTGTAGAACTGTATTAAAACATCATAGGCCATTGTAAAATTATTATGCAGATTGTGCTGTTTAAGCACAGATTGGCCAGAGTTAGAAGGCAATGTATACACAGAAATTAAAACACTAAAAGTTTCAGAGCTGGGTTGCCTAGTCTTTGGCATTTAGTTCTGTAGATAGGCATCTCAGTACAGGGAGCTGATCTTCCAAAATGCGCAGCAACTCTGATTCTAAGCTCATGCCTCAGAAAAATTACTCCTATTACTTAAACACCAAAATTTTAAATATTTAGAAATTTAGATTTAAAACTTTTAGACAAGTGGATAGCATTGGCATACCTTTGCATCTAGCCTTGGTGAAGATAAATCAAAGTAGAATTTGTAGAGCGTACATCCCTATTTTCTAGCTTATTTCACACACAGCTACTGAAGTACTAAAGAGTCTGTAGTTATACATCTCAAAAAAGTCTGAGAAGATGGGCACTAGTGCTCAAACAAATAAGCAACTGTATTTAGCTTTACACTTTTTCCCCTTTTATAGTAGAACCATTTCCTTCTTTCTGGCATCCATCTATAATTGTGAGATGTAAAAAAGGCAATCAAGGCAAAGAAAAAAATAGCTAGTCTAGTTAGTGGTTGTATTTCTCTCCAGAATGGATACAGGTATTTTTCATCCTTAGGCTAAGAATTTACTTTGTTGTTTACAAAAAGTAGCTATTTTAACTAAAAGTGTCCTTTCACCAGTTTCCTTTTTTTCAGTGTTCAGGGGACTAGGAAGAAAGCACAAGGCATTGTGCTAACTCCCCACACAAAATGGATACATTTTCTCCTGTTTTCTGTGTTGTTCAGGTCCATCCCTGTGGATTGACAACTTTCTAGGAAAACGCAATGCTATAAACTGAACTGCTACTTACCCGCTGGTGTACTGGCAAACCTCTCTGCAGAAAAATTGTGCAGAGCGTGCCTCCTCACTGTTGTCATATGATTGAGCAGTAGGGGATTCTGCACACAAAAAGATGAGTCCCACTTTAAATGCACTTCATTTGTGACACGATTCTCTTTTTACATATACTGAGCTCTTTTTTAAAAAAATTGCGTTACAGAAATATTTCCACTTTATTTTGCTTAGTTATTTTCTATTTGCTTGTTTTAACTTAACAAATGTTCTCCTAAAACTGCAGGCTGTAAAGAAGAATCAAAATTACTGCCTCATTGCTCATCCTCATGTAAAAACTGCTTCCTTCCCTTGAACTTTTGAAGTTATTGTCCTATATAAACTACAGGATTTTTATTTTTTTTCTTCTTAATTCCCATCATGCTGAAAGAAAGTAGTAGCTAGGAAGCCTGACAGTTTTTAACAGTAGTATGAAATACAGAGAAAAGTGAACTTCTCTCCTATCAGTTTACAGGATTCTATATTTCAGCACTGGGTATTTACTAGGTTGAAGGGTAAAGAAAAGTTTATTTCCCAAATCCATACTGTCACTGTACAGCTCAGAGTGCTCCTGCTGGGCTGAGCTTTGCTTCTCCTACAAAGTGTAAAGAGGGGAAAGTTACTACTCTTGAATGACTGACTTGATCAAGTACTGATATATCAATAACTACTTTGTTTTCTTAGGCTAAGCACAGAGAAGTGATATAATAAAATGCTCTGAAAATGATGCAGTGCTATTTATTTTTTCTTAGAAAACAACTATTACTACCTAGCACTAAGTGTCATTTATTACGAGGAAGTTTATACCTGAAAGACACTAATGGTATCCATCCATTATTTTTAAGAAATTGTATAAAAATGCCAGAATAATCAGAAATATACCTCTACCTGTTGCTGAAGAGATGACGATTTGTGTTATGTGTGCCAGTGTTGTCAGATGGAAGAGGTAGAGGTGGTTATAGGCTGAACTGGTTGATGAAGGCTGCAAGTCTACAGCATCGTCCCAGTATAAAGATGAAAACGATAACACAACTCCCACCTACAGTGAAAGGGAAGGAATTACTATTAAAGTAACAGAAATTTGGTAATAGCTACATGGGTAATAGAAATTATATTCTCATGCTGTGTTTAAATTTCATTTCTGTAGTCAATTTAAACACGTTCATTTATCTTGCTAGTTTTAATTCACAGTGTTGGAAGAATTCTTTGGAAAATATTAACCATTTGCATCCCTCCAGCATGTAGGAAACTCAGATACAGTTCCATTGTAATTGCCAGTTTAGGCATATGCCAAGAAAGCTTGTCCAGTTCCTAGAAAGCTTAATTTCTGTTTTTTGACATAATATAAAGCACATTGAAAAAAGGGAGAAGAGATACCCAGCATTAGTTAGAAAGGCAACCAGATCAAAACAGGTTTTATTTGGGTGGGTTTGGTTTTCTGTTTGTTTGCTTTTCGTTGGCTTTTTTTTTTTTTTTTTAATGGTAGAAGAAACTATAATACAGATTTGTATTAAGAACAAAAAGAAGAGGCTAAGAGGAAGAGTGAAGAGGACAGAGTGAATGTGAAGGAATCAGAAGATACAAGATGACTGGAGACAAAGGAAAGTGAGGGAAACAAGCTGAACGGTTACATTTCTCAGTGGGGTTTTTTTGAGGTTTGATAGCAATGGAGGTGGTAAAAAGACGATTGAGATTGCAAGCATGAAATTTAATAAGAGTGAGACAGCAAAGACCTGGAAGCTAGAAAAACAGCATAACAGTAACACTCGTATATAGCGGCCATATGTAGCCATTTGTTTGTATGCAGTGCTCATGTACAATCATTTGACTCATGCAAGTGAACTGATAACGCAGGACTGTCTACAGGGTAAAGTACACAAAAATCCATGCTCGGAAAAAAAACCAGCATTAATATAAAGAAAAATATTAAACATACTTACCAAAATGTGGAACATATCTACTTCTAAGAGGGATGGAGTGTCCTCCACTTTGAAGTCTGGTAGAAGAACTACAAAATAAAGATATCAATTATGCATTTGATATGTGTTTTCTTCTTCTGCAATATCAGAATCTGATTTTAGAGCCTCTATCATTTCTGTGTTTTCATTAAAAAAAAATTGTCCAATTCTCTGAACTAAGGAACTATTTATTTAACTAACTGCTTACCACTTATGTAATTGATTGTGAATCTGTTTAGCTATTCCCACACGCCCAATCAGCTCACAATTTTAATGACTATATCTTCAAAATTCTAAGATAAAAATCTTCAGTCTATTTCTCCAGCTCTAGTAAAGCACACACAGTTTGTTAAGGGTGAAGTCCACAAATGTACTTAGGCACTGCAACACCAAATGCCTCACAACCTAGCCCAATACAAAAGCCTGTACCACACCCAAGAATCCTATTGAATAGAAAGCAAGTCAAAGTGGGATTCACAAAGACCACCACACCAACCTAATCAGTAAGAAACATGAAGGATAGCTACATGTTTCAAACTGGGTCTCCCTGGGACCAAAGTATCTTCAACTAGACTGCACGTAGCCTTTTGAAAGTACTAAAAAGATGAAGTGTCACAATTCAGAGAGGAATACCTGTTTTGTGGCTTTATCCATGTGTTTATCATTCAGAATTTGAGTCGTTTTGAATATTGCCAAAAATAGATTGTTCGCCATCTGTAAACATTCCAGATCTGAGTATCTCCAGGCTGTGGTAATTTGGGATAAAGGATTTTGGGGGGGACTTCAGTGAAACACAGCTGGCTTAACAGAATTATTGATTACTTAAGTTCCAGCAATACTCCATGATGAAAGGCAACATTAGAGAAATTGAAGCTAGCACTGTTGTCAGTAGTCTAACCTTTGCTTCCATGTTGTATTAATGTGTGTGCCATTTTGCAATAGAAACCTCTGCAATACGAGAAAGTATTAAAGAAAAGGAATACAATACCTCCTAGAAGACGAATCAGATGTTTCTGAATCAGGACCTGTGGTGACGTTGTTCTCTGAGCAGCTGCAAACTGCACTAATGCTTTAAGGCCACTGTGCTAGAGCGCAAGAGAAAATGGTTGGACAAGAAAAAAGAAAAGATATAATAGTGAAATAAAGCTGTAAAAACATCTACATACAGAAAAAAACATTGATAAGTGAATTTAATATAAACTTCCATGTAAAAGTAGAAGCATTATTCTTCCAGAATCCTCTTTACGTTATCAATCTAAATGTTTTGAGAGCACAGAATGATCTTGATGTTAGCAGTTTTAACAGTAAGTTTTTTATCTGTGTGTGTATATACATATTAAAATCCCTTTTTTGTTTAAAATGTATTGCATATCTTACTTGCCCATACCTGTCTATTTTGTAGAGATCCAAATAAAGGCTTGCCCTCTGTTTCCAAGAGGTTTTCTTAGAATTAAACACAGAAAAAATTAAGTTGCTTTGTTCTACAGGAACCAACACAACATTTCTGTTAGACTATACTTAATCCAAGATTAATTTATTCTTAGGGTAAGTACTACTTTTTAAAGCTCAACTTCATTCTGATAACCCTCTTAATAAATCTAGCTTAAATGGCACTGAATATTTCCCAGATAAATGGTCGTAATAAGCTTTTTAAAAACATTTGGTTTTCAGATCTTGCTGACTAGGGATTTAAAGGAAAACTTTTACATGAACAATTATAAGATATTCATGTTTATTATATAAACATCTTGGTGTATACAGTACAGAAATGAAATGAGATTGCTAAGCAGGCACACTAGCCCAAAAGATGCAGTCATTTTTATCATAATTATTTTGCCTTCAAAAAGAGATTCATGCTAGAGAATGTCTGGGTTGGTGATTTTTTTGTTGGTGATTTTTTTGTTTTGTTTTTCTACCAGGTATCTGCTTAGCAATTTCAGAATACAAAAGATCATGTTTCTCCTACAAATTCCATGAAAATTCATCAAGAATAGAGACAAAATGAAATTATGAGAGATGGAGTAATATTTCATAGCTGTTAGATCTTTAGCTGTGTAGGAGATGCCTGCAGGTCAATGATCTTTGGCAGCCTGAAGATACTAATTGAACATACTTAATGTTACAATTAGGAACATGGAACATGATCACTCCCTGCTCTCCCAGACTAAGTTCAATGCTGGCATTCCACACCTTATTTTATAAGCTACTATATAACAAAAACATCCTATTATTTCTATTTGATGATAGATTATTATTCTATTGTTAGACATGTAATTACATATAATATATTGTTATACTATTACAGATTGCTAATTATGTAGAACTATTATTATTTATACAATCAGATTGTACAAAATTATACAATCAAGCAATGCTAAGATTTTCAAGTCACGAGAAGGAATAAACACAAATTATGCTTTACCTATACACTGGATGGTAAAAGCACAGGTGCTCCAGGTCATCATAGGAATCCTGTAATCAGCTTCATTTGGAGCAACTTTTAATCCAACTCTATAAATGGTGGTGGCAAAGAGAATAAGCATCTCCTTGATACTGCTTGAGTATTTGACTCTGCAAAACCAAGCCAAGATAATTTCAATCTGAATTACTAATATTGCTTATTACTTACTGGTCAATCAATCACTAACAAAGTCTAGTTATTTATGAAAGAGTTCTTGAATACAAAGGCCCTTTGTCTGTACAGAGGAGAAAAAAATTACTAGTTTCCAGTAGTAAAGAAGTACGTGACATAACAGGCTCTACAAATTGAGAAATTAAGAGCTGTCAGGCTGGAAGGAGTCTATTTCAAAGTCATGCACAGAACTTTGTAACAGAAATACATGACACTCATATTAACTCCAAATCTCTACAACCAAAACAACTGTACCACAAAGTTTGAAGGTTAACCAGGCTCATACTTAAACACCATACTGCTTAAGAGCAAACTATAGAATCTTTTCCAGATGGAGCTGAGTTATCAAGACAGATTTCAATTCAACTGCTGGCTTTTTTTTTTTTTTTTTTACAAATAGCAAATATGTATAAGTACTTTGCATAACTATGATGTCAGTCAGAAGTAGCAGAAGTAGAGTACACTTGAAAAGTATCTACCCATTCAATCCGTTTTAGTGGGAGAGCGCTTTTGCCCGTTGGAACAGAAACAGACAACACAGCCCTATTCCTTTGAATTCCTACATTACTGCATCCAAACCCAAGCAAAATCTGTCCCTGAAACAGACATATAGCAGGAAAATTGAGACAGACAGACATTAAATAACTTGCCTAGAGGCACAGGAAGTTATCCGAATCACTGGAATTGTAGATTAGAAGCAGACTCCTAGCTTTGTACCGAGAATGTAAGAATTACCAGACCGGATTTGACCAAGAGGTCCATCTAGCTCTGTACAGATCTGATATTCAGTGAATGCTTAAGCAAAAGTGTAAGTAAGCCCATATTCAGATCAAACAAATTATATGCCTTTCCTTCAATACAAATCCTGAGGTATACCCAGGTTATTTTAGGGAGAACTAACATAATGCAGAGAGCATTTCCAGTAACACTTACGAGGGCTGAACTCCAAAACTAAGGATGGAATGGAATTCCAAAGTAGAGTTCCCCATTCCCTTGTTGGCAAAAGCTGGAAGATTTTGTTTCTCTCCTTCCAGGAAAAAAAAAAAAAATAGATTCACATTAAAAAACAAAGAAGTTGTTACAGTTCTTACAGCAGTCTAACAGAAATGAGACTTCTTTTTAATTTATACTGCTTTGAAAATAATTGTAAGCAGACCTCACTAGCCAGACTGTCTTCTAACCCTCCTCCTTAAGTAACTTTTTCTTCTGTTCCCAGAAATATGAGAATTAAAAGTAGTGCTTTGCTGGTAAGGAAAAGTAATTTTCCTGCATTATAAGAGTGCAAGGAATATGTTGATTCTCTGTACCTTCTGTTTTCTAAACACTCATACATGTTTTTATTTTGGCCCTTTTAATTTATTTTTTTCTCTTTTTTATTACATCACAGTCAATACTCTCAGAGTTTAATTAACTCTGGGTGTTAGTTGGTAGCTATCCTCTCCAAGTGTACATAATTTTCTTCTACAGGGAGGATGGAAAGAATTTAACAAAAAACAGAAAAATTGGTGAGGGCACTGTAAATTTAAGCCATCAGCTCAGAAAGGGCCATGACTATCTCCAGCTTTATTTGATACTGTCTTGATTGATAGCAAAATTTATTCTTTATTTGAAGTTTTCTGTTGGTATTAGTTAAAACATGTACCGGCATATTAAATATCCCACAGAATAGCTTCAGAATTAAAGAAAACAAACCTTTAACGTTTTTCACACTGTAGCCCGATATCCTGACTGTGATAATCTCCAGCCACCTAGCCAGGGACAGAATTTGAGCTACTGCCTCTGCATCCTCACTGAAAACAGAGATAGAAAGCAGGTTTTACTTTAACACTGAAAGAACCACCTTATTTTTAAAAACAGAGGACATGTTTCGATCAAAACACATTAAGTCTGTATTTGCACAGTTTTGCTGGCTTTGTAAATTTTGAGCAAAACATACAACATGAAGTGTCAGGCTAAATACTAGATCTAGGTACTTTCTCATCTGATATCAGCTCAAAAAAAAAATAGCCAAATCAAAAATGCCCTTTAAAAAAAAAAAGTTGACTGTGAAAGCAGTATATTTGGCTGAATAGTCAATAATGAGATGTGCAGTCTTTTATACAGATTAGGAAGGTCAGCCTGAGTTTTCCTTCCAAAAATTTTAAGAGTCAACCCGCTCCAAAGTAATTTCCTTTTTTTTCTTTTTTTTTTTTTTTAATTAAAGGCTATGGAATCTAGTAATTCACCTGTTTATTTTTTGAGCCTGCAATGGAACGATAGGAATCACAGTATTGCACAGAGATTTGCAAAGTGGACAAAGATACTCTCCATTCTCCAAGTCGAATATCTGTTCAACATGCAGACGCTGTTGAAAGTTCAGCTGCATGGCTTCAAAGTACCTACAACATCGAAAAATAAAATGACTATAAAGTCAAAGGGCTCGAATGTGACATGAAAACACACGTTCAAGAAATTAAAAGTGTTATGAAGTACCTATCCAAGCCAATGAACAAATCTTTTCCTTTGATTTACAACTCTGACATGCTTGAATGTGAAAATAAAATAAAACCTTTGAGCACATACATGAACTCACGCAAAAATGCCTGGTATACCATTCATGCAAAAATGATGGCAACTTTTCCTTGCTTTTAAGATTCTTTTAAATTTCATTAAAATTTTTACAGACAAGCAGTCTTTAAATTTTCTACTCTTCTCTCACATCATCTTCAAAACAACGTAATGTTGTATCTAATCTCTCTCATATACAACTCATTACAGTAAGTTTGAAACAGAGATTGTACATATTTTTATTTAATTTTAGGAAAAATTACAGGTAGCATTTAATGAATGAAAAAATTAGCTATTCATAGCAATGATTGAGCCTCATGACTAGACAACGAAACTGTAGCCTTCTTTTAACAGGAAGAGAGGATAATTTATATTACAATATCGCACTTGAGCTATTTTAAACTCAAAAGGAAACTAAGAGATAACTATGATCTTCTTACAAGTTTTGTTATAATTTTGCCCCTTCAGTGAATGCAGTAAGCCTTCAGATTTCATTAATGTCTCAGTGGTATTACTAGGAACAAAAAAATCCAACATTCAAATCTTCTTGCCTGGATACAAGCAACCAAAGTCAGTACTAATGTTCAGACTGGGTACATAGGAACTTAAAGACAGATATGAAATTATCCAACTTCAACACTAAGGTAATAACTAGATTTTTTTCTTCCTGCTTTAAATCATACATCTTAAGGGAAAAAATAAAATCCCATTTATGTAACAAGAGAAAGTGTGTGTGCAGGGGCATCTGCAGCAGTTCTAATGATTACAGAATATTTAGGAAATTATTCTGTTACAATCAACAAAAATATACATTTATTTTCCCACATTAAAACAACTGTGTTTTTGCAAACATCTCCTCTTCCTCATACATGGCAACAACAAAGATATTCCATTCATTTGAACTCGTACTGTTTTAGGGAGTATTTTGCAGTAGTTTTAAGCTGCACAGATACTCTAGAAAGGTGTGGCAGGCATCGTTTGGAGGAATATTAGTAAGTTAGAATATCTGTTATGTAATAAATAAAAGACTATACTCAAACCTTCCGTGCCATCCCGTATGAGAAGAGCCTGTTGTCCATTTTAATCCCATTTACCCACACAGCAAGTCATCTTTTCTTAAAAAGAGCAAGGGAACTGAGCTCCACTGTTGTACTACTTAGATCTACGCAGATGTAGATGGATCTGCCAAGAGCAGATGCATTATACTCAAGGAACATATTTCCGTATCATTTTAAGTGTGTGCACCTATTTATTCTGTACTTATGTTTTATTGTTAAAAAAAATACACATAGAAAAGTAAATTATAAGCACTAGAAGTTTAGTCAGAATTTTTTAAAGTAAAATGGCACAAGTACAAATAACAAACCTCAAGAGATTGTTTATAACATACAACAATATAAAGTAGCTTGCAATTGCATGACCCAACTCTCTGTGATAATACTTCAGTGGGATTATTTCTATTATTATTTCACACTATCTTGTTTAGACTTGCCAGACCTATGTGGAGTCAAACACAGAGAGCATTAGCTTTGCTCTCTGTAATCCTACAAATGTAGCTGCAACCAGGATGATTATATTCTGCAAGCTAAGTAACTTGGTCTTAATATTTTAGGTTGCACTCTAATCCAACATACTTGGTCTAAATTGGTCTAAACTATGGGCTCCCCTAAACAATATAAATGCAGTCAAGTTTTTCAGCACTGTATCAATTCTTCCCTCTTACTTTTTATTAAGAGTTTGTTCACCAATAAGGGAGGGATGGAGGGTGGGGAGGAAATATTAGTAGATTTAACCATTCATATTCTATTCTAAATGCCAGATTCTCATCTAAAGACTCGCTAGAATAAGTCAGCTTCATCCTTTAAGTACTGACCTTGTGACAGACTTTCAGTGTCAAAGTACTGTTGCTATAGAATGCTCACCTGGAAGATTCCTACTGGTTCTCATTGGGTTGCTAAAACTAAACCTACTAGATGTGGTTTCTTTTTCTTGACCAATTTTACCCCATTGGTTTTATTTGCATAAATTAGTAACTCGTAAGAGATTTTTCTTTGGATCATAGAAGGCACTAAAAATTTTTGATGATGATTTTCTTCATCAGGTCAAAACTTCTCTTGTGCCATATTTCATTTTTAGATGAGTACAAATAGTTTTGACTCCTTAATTAAATATCCACTTACTGTACTGTGTTTTCAGTGTGCAATTAGATGTTTTGGAAAATAGATTAATAAAAAAAAACAAACCAAACCCACAAACATCAAAAGGCTGCAGAGACACATCCTTACTTCTGCCAGCAGGCTGCATGCATCACATGTCCGCAGCTTCCTGTGTGGGTCCCACAAGGTAAGTCAGGGTGCATGAAAAGAGGATCTAGTGTATCTAGAAAGACACAGCAGAAAGAAATGATTGAAAGAACAAAAGAACAATAACGTAACTTGGATTTACTATCACTGAAGTTTTTAATGTGCTTGTTATTGTGTTTTTAAATGAAAGAAGTTGAAACTACTAAGGACAAGAAAGATTAGGCAGTTCTCCAACTAATCCAAACTCTCCACATGAACACCACTGCTGAATAACAAAGTCAATTCTATCTTTCACTAATCTTGCAAGATTCTTGACAGCAAAAACATTGTGAGAACGTAATGGTGTCTTCGTGTTGCATATGCACTCAAAGTGAGATTCCATTTTCCCCTTAAAGATATTTAATAATATATTTAATAATACTGAACTGAGTCACAGCAGTCCTCCAAACCTCATCTGGTGGACTGCTTATGATTTTGAACAGATACACCTGAATTTGACAAAATGAAAAAGAAAAAAAAAAAAAAAAAAGAAAAAACCCACAAAAAAACTACCACCCAAATTGCACTGAAAATATAATTCTATTTGACAGCAGCTGAAGCTGCTCTAAATCAAAGACTGAAATAAGAAAGTGAACCTTGGTATAACACTAATTTGCAGCTATCTGCACTTCTGCGGGAACAAGTATTTTTCCACTTATTTAGATATCCAAAGGAAAAAAAGCTCTCACAGGCCACCTTCTAACTGATGAGCTGCAGAGGACCACACAGTAGAGAGTAAGTGCTATAAATAATATCCAGAAGTGGCTTTAGGAAAAGGAACTTCATTCCCTTCTTTTTTCAATTATTTCAATAGTCCACCATGTCACTGCAGAAAGCTTACAAGTGTTATCTGACTACAAGGGCATAGGATTTAATTTGTACTGCAGAGTACCACAGAAGAGAGCAAAAAAAAGGATTCAATTACTACCTGGCCCAGATAAAAATTCTATACAGCTGGCTCAAAATTGCCATTATCACTAGTTCACTGTTAAAAAGAACAATGGATCAAACAAGAGTCTGTCCTGGGTCTAGGACTATTCAGTATTTGTTAATGACCCAGAGAAGGAAACATAAAACATCTTATTAAGTGAAACAACTTGGTAAAGGTTTGCAAGCATGATAGAGAATAGGGTAATATCCTGTAGAAATAAAAAACAATGCTGAACTTCCCTTTGTTTTAGAACTCTATTTGATAACATTCAAGAGCATCCTTCTAAACTAAAGCGGGAATAACGAACTGCACAATCATAGAGTTTAGGGCTATTTACTAGACAGTAACATTATTAAAAAAAATAGGACATAGTGTTCATTTTGCTCTATGAGGTGTTCACTAATCAACAATACCTTGTTATAAAACAGACAAACAACATATTTAAAAATAAGTAGGAATTTAAACTACAAGTGGTAACATCCTTGCCATGCAAAGGCAACAAACTAAAAAACATCTTCAGAGCACTTAAAGACCTCCAGTTTTATTATCTTTCAACACTATGGGTAGATACATAGACAATGTATATTGATTAATAAATATTTAATACATAACAGCAATTAAATTTTTTATGCATGTTAAAATATAATTCCATTTACAGGGAAAAAATATCACTTAACTTTTATTATTATCTTAATATTATAGTGTGCTTGAATCAAACAAGTAGTTTTATGATGAGATGCATATTCACCTTGGGATGATTTCACCCAAACAACATTTGCCTAGGCTGTGTAGCAAGTAGGACAGAGTGTAAAATTCTCATAAACATGAGAATAAATTAGCTTACATTCTCCTTACCCACAAAACCAGTTATCCTCACCAAAGAATTAGGGCGGCTTACTGAGTTCCTTTCTTGACAAATCCATTTTTGACATTTCTCTCTGCTTTATTGTCTGTATTTTTTATATTGTCTTATAAACTAATAATAATTACTATCATCCAACATATTTGTTGGCTGGATGGAATACTTGAATTTTTAGTACTTTCTCATTTCACTTCCGGGTTTTTTTTAGACAAATATTTGTTTGCCCTTCTTAGCCTGCTGAGATCTCAACTATCTGCTATGCATTTTAAAAAATAAATAAAGATTATACTGAAGACAATGGTTTTGATAGTATTTTCAATATTATTTTAATATTTGCCAAGGTGATAACACTGAAGTTAAGTAGATGCTGTTTCAACTTATCTTATTTTGGACTGCATTTCTCTCTTGTTAAAATTAAAAGCCATCCAGCATCTGATCTTGAATTATTATGAATTTTGTTTTTCAAAAAGAAAGCAAAAAGGTCAGCAAGTACTAAAGTTTTCCCTTTTCATTCCATCTATTTTCTGTCTTAAGAAACTGACCAAAATCCTTCTCATGTTTAATCAGCTGTTACTTACAAAAAAAATTCTGGTTGGTCTTTGTGTTCCCTGCTACCAATATGTTATCATTCAGCTCTAACTCTTGTGTTTATCTTATTCTCTTGTATTTTTTTTTCCATTCATCAGATGCTATCATATGATCCTTTCTTATGCTTTTCTTTTTTTTGTGTTGCTTGTTTTATATCTTCCTAGGCATGAAAAAACAACAAAAAACCCCAAACCCTCCTGAGGCTGCCATACTGGCCTCTGATAATAATGTTCATGTATTTGGTCATACTGGGAAAGTTTGCTGCTGTACTCGAATAAACAGGAACTGTTAACATTCTTGGATTTTTCCCCAGAGTAACCACTCCTACCAAATCTCTAAGTTCTATAAAGCACTTTTTGATTTCCCAGAGATAAATCAAAATCTTCATACACTTCTCATTTTTTAAGTTTTAAAGCATGGGGTTTAGAACAATTTAAAAATTGTAATGTTCTCTTTATTAAGTAGGGTAAGCTGCTTAGCAATCTGACTGAATACAGAGTTTAATTTGGTTCAAAGGGTATGAGCTCTAGGTACAGAAATGCTTGTAGTCTAAAAGAAGAAAAATCACATACCCCCTGAGAGTTCAAGAATTCTGCGCCTATTTTGAGTTAAGGCAGTTGATTTCTGGACACAGGCAGATAATACCATGGCAGAACTTTCCAACTTTACTTCCTGCTCCTCCTGGCAAAGAATACAGGTCAGAACTTCTTTCTCAGCAACAGATGGACCTCGTTTGGGACCCAAAGCGATTTTAGAGTAATCAATAGCCAAAGACAAGCTGTAAGACCATAAGTGACACAGATTTAAAAAAAAAAAAAAA
>VXBL01002525.1:149464-191745 GCA_013400195.1 Aramus guarauna | reverse complement strand
AAAAAAAAAAAAAAAAAAAAAAAGACAAAACCAAAAACAAACAAACAAAAAAAACAAACCCAAAGCAAATAACCCCAATGTCAGTAATTCTTTTCTTTTTTTAAGTATAAAGCCACTGTGGTAAAATGAAATGTTTGAATACTTACAAAATTATATTATTTCATGACTGAGACTCCAAAGACTTTTACATATTTGGAGACTTTGCAGCTTACAAAATGAAGCAAATCAATTTCTTTATGATAATCAAAGGGTTACTTATTTGCACATGACATTTCAAGAAAAAGATGAGGTAATAAGAATTACATATTGAAATAGCTTCAGTGATGAGGCAACACAGAGGGGAAAGCAAAATAGAAAACTGAAGAATATTCCCAGTTTAATACTATTGTGTTTCACATTTCTATTTTACAGTGGAGATAAAGAGTTAGATATATTTTCTTTTCCAGTAAGATTTATAAAAACAGGTTTGCAGACAAAAAGTAAATTCTTATCATTCCAAGGTAAAGTTTATCTTATCATAAACAGTTAACATGGTCAACACAGGAATGAACACAGGAAGACCATACCATTTGGATCATAGCTTCAGTCCACAAGTGGGTTTCCAGTTCTACTGCTCTCTGAAGAATGGTCCGCAGTATGTGCATCATAACGTCACAGTTCAGAATCCTCACCACGTTGCTGAATGCAGGACTGAAGTCTGGAGGAGGTGGTGGCGGCAATGCTAGAAGACAGAGATGTGCAAATGTATTAACAAATTGGCATCTCAAAGACTGCAGGCAAAAAGGAGAGAGCACAAACATACTAATTCCAGTGAAAGAATAGCTACACCTTTAAATTAATAAAGCTATGCTTAAACACAATTGTTCACCTAAGTCAGCTTTTATCTTTAGCAAAACTAAGTACTCTTACTAAGTTGTTATAAAACACGCATGCAAACTAAGCTAAACAATCAATCACAAGTACTTAATTGTATCTGTAAATGCAGATCTTTAATACTTTGCCCTGCCTTATCATTTACGTATCACTAACATAGAATGTTTGTGGTTTGCATCAAAGATTTCAAGTAGTTAAACAAGAGTAAGCAATGGATCTGCCGGAGTGCAGTGTCTCACATTACAGTGTCCCATGCTTAATAAGACTGGAGCTCTAAATTCTTGCTGCTACTGGGGCATTCTGATCATTTCCAGCTAGGTACACTTTCTGAGCTAAAATTGGAACTGTGAGATGAGGTGCCTCACCCAGAAGCCACCTGGTATCTTGGCACCTACTAACAGCAGCTCAATTAACACCACAGCCTTTCCCTATCTGGAAGTATTGACTTAAGTCTTCTCTTGGTACCTGGATGCCTATTTCCAGAAAACTATGAATGCAGTCTCCGAAACCATCAATCTTTTGACAATTTAGACTGAATGAATTATAGAAAGTTACGGATCAAGACAACACAGCCACATAAAAGCATATGCACAAAGTATTTGCAACAAAATGGGTAACCTCAGAGGAATACACATCAACATAAACAGTTATCTATTGGAATTGTATTATCTGATTACAGATCACTGATTACAGTGAGTATCTGACAGCTACATCTAAATATTTGCACTTTTAAAGAGTTCTACAAAATAAACATCTCTAACATTTTAAGTTGCTAAAGTGAGCAAGGGGTGGAAAAAAAAGCAATTAAGTACTATTGAAAATCTGTCAACTGTATAAAATAAACAGTGGAGGAAGAAACCAAAAGTAATCCAAAGATTTTTTTTTTCTTTCTGTTTTCCAGCTGTCATAATCTTCTAAGTTACTTAAAACCGAAGGAAACTGATTTTTTTCAAAAAGAATGCGGTATCTGACTGAACTGCGTCCCTCCTAAATGACAGTGCCAATTTCTTCTTTTTTAGTTCCACAGTTTTTCAACTGAAAGGAACTCAAAGCAAATAAAATTTATTCAGAATGAATTTTAACCATCTTGGTCATGAAATGCTGTGGCACCCCTGATGGTACACAAAAATCAGAACACACTTTATAATAGGAAGCAAAGATTAAGGTATTCAAATGGAAGGGCAATCTGGACAGAGAAAAATATTTTTCTGTTGCAACTCGCAAAATCAGGTGATAGCTGATTTTTTTTTAAATTGTTCATTGTACTTATTCATTCAGTTTACAAAGCCTTCCTCAAATCAACTCAATTAATGCTCTTGACTGGAATGGATAAAAGTAAACTCAAAGGGGAAAAAAAGCATTTGTATTACAACAGAAACATGGGGTTTTATTGTTACACGTATTTGCAGCTTCTAAAAAAGAAAATTTTGATTTATAAAACTTAAGTCTCAAGCTACTTACAGAATGGATATGAGTACTAGTTCCTGCGGCAACCTTTTTCTACATGACATTATTATGTCTCCACATTGTGCTACTCACAAAAAATAAACTTTTGGCTCCTAGTTAGTCCACCATAAAAATTCTAAGTTGTTCACTTTGTCAATGGGTACTATGCCATATTTATTTGTCTACATGGAAATTAAACTAAAAAAATCCAAACTCCTATCTTTTTGTGTTATAAAAGGAAGAAAAATAGAAATGTCAGGTGCTAATTAAATACAATTAAGTCACAACAAGTGTCATATAAAGTCAACAATCCACGATTAAGTCACAAGATATCTCCCAAAGCTCATTTTATATGCACATCTACAAATACTACTGAATTATCACATTTGTTGAGTCATCAGTTCCAAATTTTTACCTTCATCTCTGTTTTCTTGTTTTCTTCTTTTTTTTTGTGTATGTTCAGCCTACAGAAAAGGTAGTGTTGTTATATCAGCATCTCTACAGGAGTACGCAATGAAACAATAAGAAACCCTAAACTAGAAATGTGGCAAGACACACAGCCAATACTTGGTCATGTAATTAGAATCTTGTCTTAAATTTGTTTAACAACATAGCATTTTGCATTTAAATTTGCAGTAGAGATATATAATTGGACATACTTGCTTCCTCAATAAGAGTTATAAAATCAAAGTTTGGGGTTTTCCAGTTCAAAGATAATTCTTATCATATTTTGTTCTTAGCACAAGCAGTTAACAGAGCTAATATAGAAGTCACCATCAGGAAAATACTCAATGCAAACTACATCAATTTGTATTAACAATTTTAACTTCATTGGAAGTTAAGTTTTGAAGTTAGCTGCATATAGTCTTTAGTGAATCAGTTTCTTTAGATTCCATTAATTCTTTGGATTCAGCAAAATTCTTTAGACATTGGTAAGTATGCACTGTTTTTAATCTTTGAGAGTGAATCTTACACTGCTTACCTTACTGTGCTGGGTCTTAGTATAATGATAAAAGAACATATTGAACTCCTTCAAGCATTCATCTTTCAGTTCATAAACTCCATGGCCAGACACACCCGGTTTCCTTTCAGAGAAATATTTCATGACATTCAGATTAATAATCTACGTTCAGCACATCTTTGAATGTAAACAAACCAGTAACACAATTTATTTTCTAAGGAAGTGCTAATAAGAAGCACTTACTAACTTGTTAACTTTATTAACTTATAAAGAGGGAGTACAGTTATCAGTCTTTAATTTTCAAGACTTTACTACTGTAAATCCTACTCAGCAGCAAAATTTTTCTAGTCTACACCCTCTACAGCACACCATATAGCCTCTGACAGGTAAATTCTTTTTAACTTTATGGCTTAGAATTTCAGACATTGGATGTTACTGCATAAAATTCATTACTTTAGCCAAGGTACAAAACAAGTAATACAAAGAGCTACTTTCTAGCCAGTGAGATATTTTTTGAACCTTCCACATAATTCCCAAAGCAAAATTCCTACGTACACCTATAGTTGCCCTTGATCAAACATAAAGTATACTAGAATAATTAAAATTACAAGGCATTTTTGTGACAAAATAGCAGACATTTGAACTAATTTTTCTCAACTGCTACAATTCATTGTTCTACATTTGCATATATATGTGTGTGCATGTGTGTGTATATATATGTGTGTGTGTGCACGTTAAAAAAAATTAACTCCCATCTGAAAGTTACAGCAAATTTGCAACTAAATAACATCTAAACCAAAGATTAGGTGGTGATCGTCAAAGGTACAATGAGTTGTTAAGGGTTCCAAACATCTTTGAAATAAAATGAAATTCTGAAGGTTTTCCCACTAGGACTTGAGATTACTAAACTCCTGAGAGTCCTCAAACTGAATTTGAGGAAAGAAGGGGGCAAAAGGAGAGAAGCAGCAGCAGCTTTGGATATTCCATATGCTTTCCTATGCATATTTGAAAGTGTATATATTTCAAGACAGCAAAATATTAGCTGAACAGAGACTGTGTAGTGCAGTTTGTTTATAATTAATATAATCTTATTCCACATTTAAGCTACTTATAAAACAATTTAAGAACTTACTTAAATGTAGCCACTTTATCAATTACATTCTCCAAGCCAGTTTCATTGTTCTCCTGGTAAAAAAAAAAAAAAATTAGTTTGAGATAAAAATATATAACGATCCAAGTATCTTCAGTATTATGCTAGACATATAAAAAAAATAGACATATAGATTTAGATCAATTCCCTAATTAATGAATTAATATATTTTGCCTACTGTTATTCAGAAAGCAGATATTGACAAGTTACAAGGAAGTACACAAGACAGACAATACTTTAATCATGTAAAATTTTTTTTTATGACAGAGCTGATCTCCAGAAACAAAGCAGTGCCCCTCTCCATCTCAATGTAGGGAAAAACAGAGTTTTA
The DNA here is from genome assembly GCA_013400195.1 of Aramus guarauna. Classification (NCBI taxonomy): domain Eukaryota; kingdom Metazoa; phylum Chordata; class Aves; order Gruiformes; family Aramidae; genus Aramus; species Aramus guarauna. The sequence continues at coordinate 186,984 of VXBL01002525.1, read as the reverse complement.
GTCTCTTAAAACAGTGACTGTTGATCACCCATTATTGGCTTCTGATAATATTCTAGGCTATTTAATTTACAATAAACCTGAAGTTTTTTGCATTGACTGCCAGCCCTGAAAACTTGCACAGGCTATAAAGTCTAATCCACATCCCTCTCCTTTGCCTCAGTTGTAACAGTTGGAATAGAATGGCATGGAAATCTGTGCTTTCAAATAGACCTGTACAATGGACTTCCACTGATTTGCACAGGTTTAAGTGATCAAAATTACAGGATCAAAATTATTGATGGTACACAGGGCAGAATGGAATCCAGCTGCACGGTCCTACAGGGCCAAAAGAGAAAATAATATAAACCTTTTCTTTTTTAATCTAGGAGAACTACAGCTGAATATTCTAAAAAATTTCACCTTTTCATCGAAAACCACAATCCCCATACAAACCTTTTCAGATCAGACCATACTTTCATCCATGATATTTACCTTTATATCAGTACGGTGCGTAAGCCACTTTGTCATGCTAATTTATAATTCTGAAACCAATGTTTGAGCTTTATATCAGAAATAAAATGCTTCCATATAAAGATATGGAAGCTAAAGAAGAAAAAGACATAAACCAAGAAAAAAATAAATTAAGCAAAAAAGTAAATAACCCAGGACTCACATTTTCAGGCAAGGACTTGGTAATTGCACTGTGAGCCATTGGTTCAATACATAACAGATGGATGATTTCTCTCATGATAACATCTTCTTTTGTCACATTACTCACTCCAGGCACATATCTTTCCCCTACCAGAATGAATCAAAAGGAGAAGAATGGCAAATATAACAGTTATAAAGCAATTCCGAATTTTGCACAGAGGTAATGCTATTGTCAGAATATTTCATAGGATAAGTTTGCATTCGCCAGAAACCTATCCCAACTGTCTGAGAGGAAAAATGGTTTTTAGCCTAGCTTCCCAACAAAATGAGCTGAGATGAAGCTTCTCTTCATGTTCTACTTTAATAGTCAATTATAAAGTTATCTAACAGATTTTTTCACTATGCAATTCTATTGTTTCCAGTTGACAAATACTTGTGTAACTCAACCATCTATTTAAAATAGGCATTCTCCAGTATCCTCTCCGTACCATCTATGTTAAAGAAAGTCATCAAGCCTGTTTTGTCAACTGTAATAATCCATTACTACAACAGGAGAGAGAAATGAAACTTACCCACAACGTAGATGAGAATCTGTAGCATCTCTTCTATAAGCACGTTACATTGTTTGATCAAATCCTACAAGAATTAAAGAAACCAATTTAAAAAAAAAAAAAAAAAAAGCAGGCAGGAAAATCTGTCAAATGACACTGAGCTCAGCATTCAGATGCACTACTTAGCTGAAGCACTGTACTGTAAGAAGAAACTTCCATTCTAACAAGCTGGAAAAAATGCCTGCGCTTGTAGAGGAGATGTTATTCTGCAACTAAAGTGCAAGATTCACATATAGGAAAAGCAACAACAATGCATCCCAAATGAAGGGTTATATGAAAGTTCAAGACTCAAGAAGTAGCACAACAATACAAGAATCTTCCAGCCAAAATAAGAATGCATATTATGACTTATAGAGAAGTCATTTACATGGATTTTGGTAGATGCCCTATGAAAGAAAGGTCAGGGAGGGCAAAACCTGTTTGCTAATTTTGAGTAAGCCTCTAAAAATTCTGAATACAAAATCATTTATCTATCACTAGTTCCTGTGCTGACTGACTTTTAGTGTGGTCATAAAATGCAGTTACCAACAGTTATCAACAGTAGCTAGTTCTAGTTTTTTGCCACTTGCCTGGTCTTTGGCGGGCTTGATCTTTTTGAAAGCATCAGCAAGCTCGTATCTCTGCAGTATCAGCAGGAGGAACTGGTTTGGATCCATAAGAGATGCACCTATCTATCAAAAAACCCAAACTAATATGAACATCAGTTACTACTACAGTGCATTAATTATGAAAAATACTCTTTTTCCAAGAGAAATATTTAAAATCATATGAACTTTATTTTAATAAATTGCATGAGTCAAGTAAGCAATGATTCAGAACATTATACCTGGAGCATGATGATGTCTTTGTCATACATCTCTTCTCTGCATTTAACATCTTGATAATAGAATACCTGAGAAATAGGAAAACAAAATTTAGGTAAAGTAATGCACTATCAAATGTGCATTAGTTCATTCCTGAGGCCTTTTTAAACTTTACAGCACCTTTACTGAGTAAGGGGAAGTCCCATGGTTTTTTCAAAACAAACGTATACTTTGATGGAAGTGAAAAATGTTTTTATACCTATCCAGAGAAAGTCTACGCCATACTTCTTCATACCTCCTTCCAAGACAACATAATGCTAATGGCTGCTATTGATTAAGGTCAAAACACCCTTCTTCTCCTACCCCAGTTCTCAGAGATACAGTTCTACAGGGGGCTACCAATATTTACTTTGATTTGACCATAGGGTCTTGTGAAAGGTAAACACAGAAAATTTCTGCCAAAGGAAAAAAAAAAAAAAAGCGAAGAAGTAGTTTTTCCACATATTGAGATGGAACTTCCTGTGTTCCAGTTTGTTCCCACCATTAGGAGCAACTCACTACTGAATAGTGTAGGTAGTACCTGGCTTATCAAGGAGAGCCCATTCCTTCTCCACATCTCTGCAGCAACCTGAGCAACCAAGACAAGACATCGCAATGGATATTCTACTAGCAGCTCCACTTGAAATTCTTCCTAGAATTTAAAAAAGAAGAAAAAAAAATAAAAAAAAAAAATCAAGCAAGAATAAGTCTGTCAGGGATTTTAAAAGTGTAAGTCCTAATGAACAAAGACACACTGACAGCTGCAAAATAACATGTGTGTGATGAAAAGTTACATGATATAATTTTAGTCTTTTTCCTTCCCAAAGTATAAATCACAAGAAGCAGGGAGGGAGAAAAAGAAAAGTCTTACAGGAGAAACAAACTCGTGCAATCTTGAGATGGTTCCAGTCTTGCTTAATCGTACATGAAGACCTGCAAAAAACAAACAAAATTAGAAAATAAATTAAACTCTGTAAAGTTTCTCCTCCAACCCATTCTAAATGTTAGCTAAATCATCTACAACTCAGAGAATTACGGAAAAAAAAGTCAACATTTATTTAGGAAAGACTTGTTACTTTTTTCTTTTTTTTTTAAGATAGAAGATCTATTACATTATAACAAGAGTTCTTACCAGTCTTACAATTCATTATTTTATTAATAAATCTATTCATTTAATGGATTCATTAAAACCATTTAAATTGAGATGCTAAATACTATTAGTAAAATTTTAATTTCACATTTAAATCGTATGCTAGTAATAACTGAATTTCAAGACTGCAAGGCTTAACAGATGGCATCTTTGTATCAAATGATGTTGTAAAGAATCTACAGCTTAATAATAGCATATGATTTCATTTGTAGTCTAGAGAAAGTGGCGATCACCCACTGCTGTGGTTCTTTGTATTCTGACTGGAAATCTGTCCTGGCATGCTGCAAACACATGTCTTTTAGGAGCATTTTAACAGTCCTAAGATATATGTAGCTGTAAAATAAATTCAAGATACAATAATAATGAATGTTCGTTTAGACAAAACAGGTAGAAATAGAAACAGAACTACATAAATTCAAATAGTCCAGAGAAAACTGAAGATCTCATTAAAACATGAAACTTCTTTCTTGCCTGCCTTATCTCCTTCCTGTTTAAAAAATGCTCTCCAGCCTCCATGGCAAATGTTTCTTTGAAACATTTTCCCTTAGTGGGACATTTGAGGATTAGGGTTGCCTGATTGTGAGAATGTCAGAAAGTCAGAGAGCGACTATCTGTGAAGCACTTAATCTAAATGCTTCCTAGAATAAAGCAACAGAGATGGACGATAAATGTAACTGAATTAGCAATCAAAACAAAACATACCACCTACCTGCAAGAGTCCTAGACAGTGGTAAATGTATGCTGACAGGATCTGCAGACACTCTGTAAGGTCTGCTCTCCAGAGTATGGCCACACAAATGAAACACTGTCTTTTCCCGTGAGCGGCCATTTGTGCTGCACCTCATCACAGCTTTATGACATTCCCTGTATGCCTTGAGCAACAGCTCTTCCTAGAATTTAAAATAAATGCATAGCCTTGTATTTAAAAGTCATACACATGCACTAGAATTCCTCACTTGTTTTTTCTAGCAGCATAAACAGTTACTCAAAACCCACAATATAATTACTACTCTGTTTCTTAATACTGAGAAGTACTGGACTGGAGCAGTGGAACATCTACTAAAGCTAACTAACAATATGTTTCTGTTCAAAAAAAGCTGCTCTGCCAAATGCTCTAAAATCTATCTGCTTATTTAAGCTGCAACTTGTTAATATTTGGCCTAGTTTGCACCCCTGAACTGCTGTAGTTCTTCCTTTCTCTCCCTACTGAGAAAAAAAAGAAACCCACTTGAAAATATCCTTAACAAATTTTACAATTTCCTCCCTTCCCTCAACACATGTATGAGTTCCAGCACTGATTTAGACTACTCACAGAGAAATCACCCAATTAGCACAAAGTTTCTGCAGTCCACTTTTGCAATGAAAAATGTACACCATGTGCTTTAAATCCTTGACAGTGATACCATGAACCTTATACTCAAAATCTTGAATTATGAGAAGTATTTTCTCGTTATGATTTGCCTGACACCCTGTGCAGCTTTGTCAGCTAGAAGATTATAATCTTTGAGATCCCTTCCCTCTTTGTTATACCACAGATTAATTCTTTCAGACTCATTTTTTGTGGGATCTGTATTGAATAGTGAGCTTTTTTTAAAAAGCTGCTATTTAAAAAGCACTCAGGAATATTCACAAAAGGCACGCATGTAAGAATCCCAGACAAATGATATACTTACGTCACAGGCGCACCACTCCTGGAACATCAAAAGAATGTTCTTGAGCTGCATCTGTATAGCAATAGCTGCTTCCCAGTCAGGGTCCACCTCAATGTGCTGACCAATCTGTCTTTTTATCTCCTCCATTCCCTGAAATGAAGATGTCACAAAATACTCAAGCTAAATCAGTGATCACAGGCTTAAAACAATACAAAATCCCATAAACAAAAAGGGTAAAATATAGGTTGTTCAGACACACGTAGCTAAAATAATATTAATATTACTTCTATAAAGTAAACATTACTTTTGCACTCACCCAAGACAGGGATTGAAGAATTTACCACCTTAACTGCAAGTTTATATCCACAATATTGCTATGGACAAAAAGATGAGCAAACAAAAGCGCTGTAATATAACAGCATAATAGAAAGAAATTATTTAAATGTGTTGTACCTGCATGCAAGTTAGAATCCTTAGGAAAGAAACAAATCCTTCTAAAAACCGCTCCCTCAGACGGTCTGTCCATAATGTAGGCTTGCTGACTAAGACATACCTGCCCCCAAAGAAAACATTATCATCTTTTGTTCAGATTTCTCTTCTGCTTATACTTGTATTTAAAGTGTTCTTTGTATTAAAATAATCAACTTGCACTATCACATTACATCATCCTCCCCATCTCAAATTCCTCTTAAAATTTTCACCAAACACCAGAGTTGCTTGGTGTGACTCCATCATTTGAAACAAAGAGATTTTTTTTTTTTAATTCCAAGCTATTTGGAGTGGTTTGCTTTCACATTATTCAGTTTATTAGAGTAATTTGGGACCTGCGTAGCATTTTCCACTCTTACAGGTAAGTATTATACAGCTCTCCCAGAATGGTAATGAATAGAAGCCAAATTTCCCATACTGTCTTACAGTAGATATATTTTGTTTATTAACTCAATTGTTATATGGAATTATACCGGCAAAAATAATCAAAAATTGTATTTATAGATTATAATTTTGGTATTTGAAAATTTTAAGTTTCCACTTAAAACTAAACCATTAAAGTTTCATGTATGTTTTTTTGAGGGGTTTGGTTTTGGATTTGTTTTTAAAGTAGCTTTATCATCAGCTTCCTGAATTGAAATACCTCATCCCACTGAGAGTTTTCCAACATTGCTCAAGCTTCTCAGCTTTGAGCTTACCTGAGGTCATATATTACTGCATATACCCGGTTCAGTTTGTCCTGACTGTAACCTTGGAAGTTGAACTTGTCATTTTTGTCTAAGTATTCTGGAAGCACTTCTAGGAGTGTCTCTGTAATGGTGGTGATTACATTTTGCTCTTCAATAAGATGTCGGGCCTGCAAGAAGAAAATTAAAGTTTTTTTCATCCTATTTTTGTTGAAGGTAACTGTCAAAATGTTTTTTTCCTTTGAATCCAGACTTTTTGATTAGAAATTATTTTAAGCATTTGCAAAGAGTCCAAGCTACAAAAGCTTCCATAGTATTTATTATGTACAAACAATTTCTATCAACTCAGCATGTTTGTTCACTCTGACAGCTTCAGTGTAACAGACATGCAGTTTCTTCCAGAAAGATCATGTAGAAAAGAACTTTTACATTAGTATTTCAAGCAAGAACCTTTAAAACCTGCTGGGATACTTCCTCCCCCCAGGATTTAACATATTCCACCCCCACAAAAAGACATTTAACCATTTTTTTGCCCCCTTCCCCCAAGTTTTAAAAATTATGTAAGAAAGTAAACGTGAACAGTAAATGAACACAGAAAGTTAGTGCAGAGAATGATGCTGCCTAAAACTTCTACTTATTTACATTCTATCTTCTGCAATGAATTTCCACATAAATTCAAGCTCCTGCTTTCATACAGGTCTTAACAAATCTCCAAAATCATTAATTTTCAACTCAGCAATGCACAAAGACTCTCTGCCAAGTACAGTAGTCTGCGAAGGTGGTACTGCTAGCAATTCTCAAATTTATTTTACATTTCTAGCAGAGACAGGCTGTACATACCAGAGTAGGTACGGTGAACATCTGAACTGAGAGTGCTGTCACAGAGAGAACTCTGTCATGATCATCACTGATGTATTCTTTTTGCAATGCCTTGTAATACTAGGAAATGAGAATATTGGGGAAATTAAATAAATAAAACAAGTGTTAATTAAAAATATTTACTTGTTTATTTGCAAGAATTACATCTCAATGTCCTTCTTCCTTTCTAATAGAGGCAGTTCAAACAACAAAAATGGCACAATATCCTCTATGCATCAAAGCAATTAAATATGTTCTCCACTGCCTTAATACTGAAGATAAGCACAAATTTAACTCTTCTGCCAGACTGGAACCAAAATATTTTTTTCTCTTACAACCAATCTTCCTCAAGAAAAGAAATTAAATATCTGAAAACGGATCAATAAAGACATTAACTTAATATAAAACAGGTCATCCTCCTGCAGTGAGCTGTTATCCAACAGCTGTTTATGAAAGATGTATACAGTAAGTAATGTGTTTGCTTTGTTTCAGTCCAGTGAAAACCATGAGGTGTCAATCACCTTTATCAGGATTAATGTCTCATCCTAAAAGAAAAAACCCTTGGTCTTATGTTTCGTATATTTCTTAACTACTGTAGTGAATTTTTAAAAATAAGACAGACCAGTTTCAGTGGCAGTTCATCTGACATTTCAAGAGATACACAGAATACTAACAATACTGCATTCAAAATAGCATATATACCTAGATGATTATAAGGAACAAACCAATGATATTGGAATTAATACACTCTGTAAAGGTTGAGTCAGTTGCTGAAGCTCTGCTTGGTGAAAATTCATTATTTATAGTGAAACAATTGTCAGGATAGGGGGGAATTTTACAAAGCCAGTAAAAATTCATAGCATAAAAACCAACCATTTACCTTCACAAATTCCACAGCAAAAAGTTTTTTGTATTGCATTTCCATGAAAAAACTACTGAAGATAAGTTCATGAAGAACCTTCCTTGCCCCTGTGAAGAGCCAATACAATGCATATCACTTTATTGTATTAAGATGCATCTTTTTGTGGAAAAGAGGAACAGATTATTAAAATTAAAAATCATTAAAAGCCTTGAAATGGTTATGATGTACATGAACAAAGTTATTCCTATTTTTTTTCTATTTTTAACATTTATTGGTATGTATTTAAAACATAGAATAAGCATCAAGTCACCCACAGTCAAGCTACAACTTGTGAAAAGATTTTTCAAAATACATAAAGCAGGAAAAATTTAGAAGGCAAATACATACCAAAAATATCAATTATCTCAGCCATAAAAACAAAGACCATATCAAAACCCATAATATAAAAACTGCAACTCCACCTGCATAGTACTTGTTTACTTTTACACATTTGTTACACACATGAAAAATTAATTTGCCTCTTCAGTTTATAGCAACTCAGATACACAAACCTTTATGAAGTTTGGCATCCCACAGCATCAACTTGCTTATGAAGCAGGGTTTTTCAGATCCAGTTTCTTCTTTGAGACATATTTGACAGAAGATCTGGCGAAAGTCACCTATAGGTATAAAACTACTCATTTGTACAAGAACACTTCGATAATTAAATGGTACGAACCAACAAGATGAGAATTACAGAATTCTGTCCTTAAAAAAAAAAGAAAGAAAAATGGCCTTAAGTATGAATTATTTTTTAACAAAGGTTTTTCAAAGTTTTTTTCTCAGTGAACATACTCCCACATTCTCTCCCCTTACCTAATTTCTTCTTACTATTCTTACCTACTTTATTTAGTAAATCCACAAGAGTATTTTAAAATGAAAAGCACTTAGCTTTGCAAAGCAGATCCATAAGAACAGTTCACTACGTCAGCACAGAAATGCACTGAAATTTGTACTGATTAGAAGAACTGTCTGAGGACCTCAGACCAGCAAGAAAATACCATCATTGAAATAAAGCTGAAAAGAACAGAAAGCTAAAATTTGTAAAATATTGTAAAGAATTACAAAAAGGTACAATTATGATACATGCATTTCAAGGGAAAGATTGGAATGTAAGTGTTCAGAAAGAGAGATAACCAATTAACTTCATTATTCAAGCTTACAGAAGAGGCTAAAGCAGACCAACAGACTTATCCTATCAAGAAGAAAGGTAAGCAGTGAGTAGAGCTTAATCTATGCATATTTGTACAGTGAAAAGAAATTTTATAATGGCTTTACCTTGACAAAACACAGGTATGACAAAACCCAGTAACAGACATCAAAATTAGATCAATTCAGATTTCATCTTTGAAAACAGGAACATCAAACTCCAGAACGATGTTTGAAAGCTTGCAATAGTCTTTCCACTACTGGACAAATTTTTAAATTAAGGCTTTTGTTTGTTTTACTGACACTGATTGATCACAGCTATCAAATCTAAAGCAGGAATTAATTCAAGCAGAGGATGTATGCTTTCACTGGAGGTGTTCTGCACCTTTCCACCAGCAGCTTTTAAGCAAAGAAGTCACTGGAATAGGGCATGTGATGCTGAACCTGAAGATAATAAAATTTCTAGAGGAACAGACAGAGCTCAAGCAGGGAAAAGACATTTGTTTTAGCAAGAACGAACAGAAAAGTATTGATATTCATAACCATACTGATGGATATCAGCACCCACACTACTGTATTATTTATTCACTAATTAGGAGGAATGTGAAAGTATTTTAATAAGGGAATATCATAAATAACACTGCTAAAGACATTTTTTGAGATAATTAGTCACTCAAATACTGACGTGGCATTATGGTAACAAAAATGAGTCATGCTTACTTGAATAGCTCATGAGTTTGTTCAGCCAAGAACCAAGGCGCAGGGCAAACTTCTGGTGAGCCATAACATCAGCATGCAGAACCTCCACATGAAGTGCTCGTTGAGAAACATTTTCAGAATGCCTCTAGGAGTCAGGTAAATATGAGTAGATATAAAATAAAGATAACATGAATTTCCATTTTTTTGTCTTTACCACCCATTACCTCTCCCAAACACATGTTAATGGCAAACTCCAACAAAAAAAGAAATCAGTTTGATGTTTTATTTCTGAAGATACCTATCTATAGCGAAAGTGGTGGGGTAAATTCAATTTCAAAAAGTTCACAGGCAGGTTATAAAAACACAGAAGTACTAAGATAAAGACTATACAGCAGACAAATAAGTCTTCAGTATTAATAATCAAGAAGTTGATGTGTTTGTTTTTTAAATGAGAAAATTATTTCAGGAAGTTACCTTGATTTCTTCTTTTGCTTCCTGACAAGAAGCATAATGTCCTGCCTTAACAGCTCTACGACCCTGTTTAAAGAAAATATTGAGCATAAGACCAATATAAAACAAAACCAAAATTTCACAAGCCTGATCCTTGCTATGTTTTTTAAACATAAAAGAAAAACAGGGACCAACAACACTCATGGTGCTTTTAGACAGAAGCAAATAAAAATTAACATAATTATCTTTAGGAAAAACTTTTAATTAAATTAAGAATGGAACAACAAAGTAAAGTCTGGGTATCTTAATATTATTAGGTAAAGAAGATTCATGTACACATTAAAACAGGTGAGTGGGATTTCTGCAGAATACTTTAAATACAAACCACATCAACTTTCCTCCTTCAAAGAAAGGAAGGAGTTAATTTCCATTCCTTCATCTGTACTTCAAAGTACACTCATCCTGAATTGCTTTTCTACAATCTTTCCTACTATTTCTTACTTCTGTATATGAAATACAAGAGTATATTATAAGTGTGGGTTTTTTCAATAAAGCCAAGAACAGATCCAGCTTAGACCTCAAATTCCACTTAAAGGAAATCAGAGGTATGGGCCTCCAAGACAAGTTCTCCACAGAGCAGAATTTCACACAAGAGAGGAGGTAGCTTTTGTTGTACAACTATTGTAATTAAAACAATATAACCTAGTGCTGCGCTGTAGCAGGTGCTTTGTAAAACAAGAAGTCTGATCAACTCTGGATCTAAAATTTAGGTTTCAATCAAAAAGAACCTTCACAATGGAAGCCTTTAAGCATGCACATATATACATATTTTACAAAACCTGCAATTGCAGGACAAGCCTTGTAATTACATGAGACTGACACTACTAACTAAGTACAAATAAATTTTTATTACCTGAACAAATAGGAACACAAAAAGAAAACACAGTTTTTACTGATTAAAAAAGGATACTAATATTAGTAAGATATTTTATATGTAAGTGTACAACAAAAACATATACAGCTATAGATAAAGTTTCTCCACGTGTAAACGCGTAAGTTTTCTGCTTTTGGGAGGTAAAAGAATATGGTTGCAATCAAGGTAATTCAAACACTGATCACGCTTCCTCCCACCCCAGTGGGGAAAAAAAAATTACATTACTAGTGTAAGGTCTTTACATGGGATAATAGTTTGAAAAATGAAATGGTAAAATTGTCAGGTTCACCCACATTCCTTCATGGATTCTTCCTGGTTTCATTTGCTTAATTTGAAATTTTAAGATTTTCAAATGAAGTTCGAGTCAGAACAAGTACTAATTCTTGCAAAATGTAAGGTATGTTTCTGATTAAATATCACTGAATACGCCTATTTCTGACTTGTATATTTTTCAGACAAATACAGGTAAAATAAAACATTAATGTCGACTGAGAAGAAAAAAAGGTAAAGAAAATATGCCAAACAGGAAAGGAGTAACTTCAGATAAATCATCTCTTCTCTTTCTCAAGAAACTGGTTTTTGTCCTGAAGAAAAAAATAATACAGTTTAAAAACTTTCTTGAAGCAAGCGCTGATTAACAGTTACTCTGCAACATGCTTTTCTCTCTTTTCTCCAGCATCCCAGAAACAAAGATTCTGTGATGAAGAGACTACAGTAGCACTTTTTAATGATTAAAAAGTTACCTTGTCCCATATCCATAAGGCACTAACCTCTTTATCTATGGCAGTAGTATGCAACTGGGCTTCACCGAGTTCGCAGCCAAGTGCCCTTTGCAGGCTATAGATGACGTGATCATAAGAATGATGTTCATCATTGAAAAGGACACAGTAGTAGCTGTCTACCTTCTCTCTGCTGGGAGAAAGCCAACATATCATCATACGAATAAAAATAAAATTGTAAGTAGTGTCTTATCCAATACAAGCAACAGCTCACTTGATAGCTTTAGAGAAATGCCAAATACAAAACAATTATTGAGGAAAGTTAAGCATGTTCTTCATGTCAAAGACACACCCAAAATTTCCCTCACCATCTATACCAGAATAAGCCACAGAAACCATGTACCAAGTACAAAAGAGATTTTAAGTTATTTCATTATTCCATTATTATTTCCTCTCTCTGCTGTTTTATGATCCCATTTGTCTTTTTAACATGATTTTCAACAGTGTTTTTCCATTTTGATGGAGCACAGTCACACACTATTTTTTCCATGAAGTATTTTTCTCTATATAACCATAGGTCAAAAATGCCACAGTGCTCTTTACAGGGATTTTGGCACTACTATGTTTGCATGAGTGTTAGAATACCACAGGCAAAATTATTATCAAAGTGTCTAATGCCTTGAAGAGGAAGTTGAAAATACTCCCTACCTAATTGTGAGCTCTGGTGGCAGTTCCTTCTCTTCTTCCCATATAAGCATATCTACAATGTACTTTATTACAGAGGGAAACACCCTCTTAGAGCGCTCCATAATTTCTTCATTCAACTGACATTCAGAATTCTGTAAAACAGGAGATAATATTAATATGGAAAAGAAATTTTTAAAGTGAAAACAGTTTGGTAGAATACCTTATTACCATATTTGTTTCAGGAAATTAGCCTTTTCATTATTTTCAAGCAAATTCATCTCACCTGATCTCTTCAAAATTATTTCATCCCAAGGTCTCTCTAGGATTCTAACAGTTTCATCTACCTTTTTTTTTTTTTTTTTTTACGCATCCAGTTTTTAATCTAGGAATAGACTATGAAAGGCCTCACCAAATGTGTTAAGAAACTTCAATTTTATTTTTTTTTAAGCTTAAGTTTAAAAAAGATGTCTGTTCCAAGTGCACTTTGCAACTCATTTCTTTTAATAAGCACTATATGATGAGAAAATTCCTACAGCTTTCTGTATACCCAAAAACATTAAAAGTTTGCAGTCCAGACCAAAATTCTTCCCCTGCATTGTTTGCTCTTCTGTGCGGGTATTCCGTCAAACATTTATGACACTCCTTGAACAGAACCTTACTGTTCTTTTCAGAGATCCCACCCCAGAATTAGAAATAATTCAAAATATCCCTGTAAACTGACGTATTTCCCATCCACCCAGAAAAAGCTCATTAAGTGAATTGTCTACAGCATATAACATTATTAGTCCTTTCCCTAAGCATTTAAGCAGAAGAGAAATTAAGGTTATAAGCAAAGAAAATCATTACAAATCTGCACTAAGAGTGAAGCAACCAGTATTCAAGTACAAAATGTTGCAACATTGTGTGAAAAGAGGGCTTGAATCCAAAGGCCCTGATGACCTTTTCTACAACAACAACAAAAAAACCCAAGTAAAATCTTCTTGTGTCCATATGGAAAAGCTATAAAATGTAGTGGAAGAGAAGTAAAAATGCATTAATGTGACCAATTGCTTCCAAAGCTCTGAACAACTGTTTTCTGACCTGATAAGCATTGGAAGAATAATTTGGAGTCAAACATACAATCTAAAATGTCTGCCAATGAAATCACGGTCTATAAATATCACTGTGTGTACATACTTAATTTTGGATAAGCTCATGGTAGATCTTGGTAATTAAGAACGTCGATGTCATAGATACTACAAGGTTCTTGTTTGGAGCAAGACACGCTGCTCTCCTTTAGTCTACAGAAGACATCAAAGGAAACTACAGGAAAAGACTTATAAACTATTAGAAGTGAGGATTGCACTTATACAAATAGTGAAAAGTTAAATGATGCAATGTTACCTCCTATGCTATCCACATTAATAGAAGTCACAGTAAAATTAACTTAAGATACATCTAATGTAAATTGAAAAGGGAAAAATAAAATTTCCTCAGAACTATGCCCAAAAATGTGTAATTATTCAAGCTTCAGGTAAAGCTTCAAAATTGTGGAAGAACAAACAAAGTATGTCCAGATATCAGAGTTTAAAAATAACTACCAACCAACTTTTTTTTTTTTTTTTTTAAACAAATGTGCCTGGGAAGTATTTTTACCTTATCTCAGATACTAATTCTTAAAATTATCTGGTTTTAAGGATATATTCAGGCAAAATGTTTTTTATATTTGTGGCATAGTTAAGACATTAATTCGGAATCAATAGGGAATGGATCACTCCTAAAATCCTGGAGTGAGGGGGTCTAAAACAAAGGATTGCTTTTCTGATCCCCATATTACAAACATACCAACAACTGTTGTAAATATCTCCTCATTGTAAAACTTTTTTTTGTTTGTTTGTTTTTTTTAAACTAAGGTTTAATTAGGATATTTGTAAGGATACTGTATCTTACTAATGCTCCCCTCATTATCTCAGAAATGTTAAAAACTCTGGTGCTTATCTTTAATGGTGTAGATTGAAACCTGTCCTGTACTAAGGGCTCATTTTTAGAAGGAGGTCATTCTGTAGATCAAACTCTAAACTTAATCTACCTTTTAAAAATAGCAGCCAGTTCCTAAGCACATTTTTACCACGTTCTGCATAGCAGACAAACATACTGCAAACATCTCCCTCTTCTTATTTGCTCCTACCAGATAAGAGTTTATAAACACTCTAGCATGATACATCCTCTGCTCTTAGAGTAATTAAAAGAATACTGGTCAAGGTCAGCCCAAAAAGAGTGCTTTTTGTTTGACAAGCATGTGATAAACTTCTGTACCATCTGGAAAAGAAACGCAACGTAAGATGTCTGTTCCAAGTGCACTTTGCAACTCATTTCTTTTAATAAGCACTATATGATGAGAAAATTCCTACATTATGACTGTCCTTGATTCTCAAAACAGTGAGCAAACTATGAGGTAATCCAAACATCCATGAGTCTCTTCATCATTAAAAAAAATCCCTGACGGACAGGCCTTTTATTAAAAAAGGAAGATGGTCATGCAATGCACTCTATCAAATAGGTATGTATAGTATATATTAATATACTGATGCATTTTATTATTGTAGTGGTTTTACTTCTGCCCTTTTACTAGGGAGTCTACATTTACTGACTGCATAATAACTACATATATTGACAACAAAGAACTATTGTAAGAAGTAACTTTCTATTTCAAATTCACATAATTGTCTATGATAGGTTTTCAGTCATTCATGACTCTCAGGTAGCACTCACTGTAAGAGTATGTTCCAGTTTGACAGCAGTTGTAACATAGCTTTGGACTTGCACAACTCCATAACAGAAGTGATGATCAAACAAATTCATTGCAAACCAAACAAAGACCTTATCAGAGACTGGAAGAGAAATATTACTCGAAGAACCATGGGAGGTTCCCTGTTTCCTTATCATCACAGGTATGATTACAGTTCTCAAAGTTTAAAACCAAGAGATACTGTGTTAGCTGTTATCATTATTGATATGATCTATCCTTTAACCTTATCTCCATTGGATACAAGTGGCCTGAAGAATATTCTGAGCATCTTATCTTCATCCAAACAGAAATAAAATGCTGCAGACTCTGAATGCATGCAGTTTCCTCGCAAGCTTTGTTTGAATATGGTTTTGAAAAGAAGGCCATAACATTTGGACAGTGTGATTTTAACGAGTGAAACAGCTTTTGGATAGAATTTTGATAAAGGTTTTGGTGGTTTTCCTAATATTTGTTTTTGGATTATTTTATTATTATGAAAAAGCTGTTCTAAAGGAAAGGGAGGTAAAAAGCAGAATATGCTGTCACAGCTGCAAATACCAGACCTGTGAGATCAAAATCTATACCTTGCAGACAAACAGGTTCCCCAGCAGGAAGTTAACATTTCATAAACCATTTCAGTGACCATGGTCAGAGTTGTTGGAACTAAAAAATGCTATTATTCTCAAAAGTAAAGTGCTGAAACAACTGTTAGAAGATCTCATACAGAGACCTAAATTTTAAAACTGGGAGATACAATCTCTTTTGTTTAGAATCGCCTTGTTAATATGCTCTGTAGGTCCACATTCATTCCAGGTATCTGAGTAATTTTTTTTGTAAGTCATCACAAGTGAAAACCATAATATATGCTAGCTACTATCTGTAAGACAAACTGGACAAACTAGTCACCTGAGGCATAAGTAATATCACTTATCTAGGAGCAATGGAGATGCTCTGGCTGGAAACAATTTTCAAGTGGAAGAACACTTAATTCTCAACTAAGACCCAAATATTTTATCTTAAGACCATTGCTAAATTCTCTGTGATATGATAAGGACTTCTCAGCAATCAGCTAGAAATCTGATACTGAGCACCTTGTAACATAAATTTTCCATAGTATCCAAAGGTGGCTTTAAAGCTGGTAGACGCATGAGTTCTCTACCTTCCCATATGTATCAACGGTACCAGAAATCTAGCATTGCAAAAAAAAAAAATAATTCCTGTTTTCCTTCAGAACAGGAAGATGAAAATGAATACTTCCCAAAGAGGAACTGTGCTAGCTTCTTATTCTGCAAGCACCTCTAGAACGTGCTGGAAAAAGTATTAAACACATATGTAGCAATGGTGACAGCAGTTAAATTAACCATACGGTAGCTATTTTTGGGTATTCTAATATTAGGGAAACAATTTGCCTCTTCTGATTACAGGTTTTCACAAGTAATATGTAGGTATCAGCTACACATAGACCAAATGGTTCAGTACTGGGGATAATTACGGCACAGCAGAATAGACTTTACTGAAGTAGAAGCAAGTGAACATTATGGTGACGAGCTCTAAGTGGCAATCAGATAACCCCCCTTGGAGCTTCAACTATTTTTATCTGTGAGAAGGATGAACAAGTGAAGGAAAACTGTCTCATTTTTCTGTAAGACCAGTATTCTTTATTCCTTTTCCATTTGATTTTTTTGCCAGATCATAAAGAACAGTACTTTTGCAACAAAACCAGGAGGTACCAGGGGTCTATTTGCAATGACAAATGCTAAGGGGTATTTTCCCCTGATAATCTCAGAATGTAGGACTTACAAAAAATAATTTTACCTGAAGCAATTGATTTGCCTACAGCCTCTTTAAAAACAACTTATAAGATGACCTATTTCTCGTTAATATGCTGCTTTATGAGGTACAATAAGCATGAGACATCCTAGTATAAGAAGTTAAAGCATAGGGACTTATTTTAGTCATAGCGACAGATCACACACCAAAAGTAACTGACAAAAAAAAACCCATGGCAAGTAATGCAGTAATGTGAAAAAGAGAAAATATTATTAAAATCAAGTACTATATCTAAACATTTACTAACCAGTAGGAAACCAATTATTTGTAAATAAGAACTGAGTAATACACATAGCAAAGGAAAAAGCAAGAGACTGAAATTTTAATGCACAAGACATGTAGATGGAACTGTTCTATTGTTTTTGCCTTTTGTTTGGAGAAAAAGGATGTCCAATACATATGTTTGATGCCAACAAACACCTTGATCAACGAAATCCTGATTCAATTCAATTGGACCTGCTACATGAATCATACAATATATACATTTTCATACACAGGAATAAGTTTTTGTTGTTTTTTTTTTAAAAAGGCAATATTTACAATATTTAGTCTTTCACTTCAAGCAACATTCTTACTTCTTTTGCAGAACCCGATGCTCCAGGCTCATGTTTAGTACAGAGTGGGCCAGCCTTCCATGCTTCTGTATCTCCACAGTCACAAAATCCACCCCCAGTGGAGCTATGCATCTGTAAAAAAACATATATTGCAGTCACAAAATACACACATAAAAAGCAAGAGAAAACCAGGAATATGCATTAAGTCAAACGCAAGTATAACTACCAAGTTATAAAAGACAAGAGTCACTGCATAACCAACGGACTTACCACAACATTTTTTTTCTTTTTTTTTTAGACAAAAGAAGACTTATCGGGGGTGGGGGGAATTGAAACTTTTGGACCACAAAAGTTTTTGAAGACATACAGTTGCTGCTGCAAAAAAGTATGCAAGTCTTAAACAAATTCAGCTAGAAAACAGGTGAAAAAGCCTATGACTGATGAATAAGCAGTTCATAAATGGCAAACTAATAATTTCTGGTTATACTACCAAAATTATAGTTAAGGTGCTTAATGCCTTCTTTACAAATTACTTGGTAAAGTTTGAAAATAATCTAAACAAGAATATGTATCTATTAAACAGATATTTAGTAGTACCTCCGCCTCTCATCAAAGAAAATAAGACAAAATCAGCATCTAAATACATTCTTGCAAATTAACTTTGCATTAGTCTTTCAGAAAAGTACAAATTCTGACCCTTCATTTTGACAAGAACTTCCAAGAAAACTCAGGTGAAAATAATTATCCTTAGCTTAATCTAAATCCCCAATCCTAAAATAATTATAAAAACACTAAGTGACCCAATAAAAAGACATTCAAAAATTTGTTATTTACTTCAAAAGTTTTAAAATAACCTGATCTAATTAGACATGCTTCAAGCAGGAGGCTGGACTAGGTGACCTCCTTAGGTCCCTTCCAACCTAAATTATGAATCTATAAAGAGCATAATCTATATTCTTTAGCTTGCATCTTTAAAATGGAAATGCTACAAATCTGCTCCCATCTGAATACCTATTTCCATAGCTGATGTTTTGCCTGAAGAAGTTACTGAAAAACAGGAAAAGGACAACAGCTTCTCAGCTCAGCTGTGATTCCAAATTGCTCTGTAATCACTATTGTCTATTTTCCCTGGTTTTCATCTTACCTCTCTGTAAACTGTGTGTATGTGTGTTCTGTACATATTTGAATCAATACTTACAACACATTCTCAGATCAGTATATAAAAACTTATACAGAGGGGCACAATATTGTATTTTAGTCCAAATTAATTTTGAGATTGCTAGGACCTTCTTCCAAACTGTCTCTCATTGAAACATACCTGCTTAAAGGGGATTTATGACCAACTGATAATACATGTGAGACAAATCTCTTAAATGGATGTCATGTCAATGAATAGGAGGAATAACTACCAAAAAAAGTCTACCTCACTTTCTGGTCATGAAAGATAATTAAATCAAGTTCATAGTTTCTGTACATTTTCTTGCCTCTTGCAGCAGATTTAGACCCGCTTTTAAAATGACACTCAATATACAGTTTTCCATTTCTGCTCCCAAGGCTGTTGAGTCTCTGAAATTACAGAGTTCTCAGTGAACAGGGCAGGCAAAAAAGGGGGCCTGGGAAGGAAACAGCAGATGACAGTTTAAGCAGTGAGTTAGTTAAGAATTATTTAAAAGATCCTTCTTTAATTAAAGCACAGAAATGTCTCAAAGATAACAGATTTGGCTCAAAGAGAATCAAAAGGATATCAGAAGGAGATGATCCAGTTGTAAAACAATCTCCTCAGCTTAACATTTGTTTTACATTTATCACTACAAACTAAGCACAAAGTAGTTTATGCAAATCTAAATGGAGAAACAGAGTGGAAATGCAGACTGCATCAGTGACATAAGTGCTGAAGTAGTGGCCCTTGTATATGCACACTCATTCTAAATTTCCAAACAGTACTGTCTGAGACTCAGGACAGGACCGTCATTTTCAGTCACAGCTTTTTGCTCTGACATACTCTTCTGTGATATTGTCAAAGAAAGTAACAACTAATGCATTCACAAATGCTCCCTTTACCCTTTAGTTCTTGAATTAGAAAGTTACTGTTCTTAGAAAAGCTTTACATAGTTAGAAACATGAGAGAGATAATTAACTAATTAGTAAATTCTAGATTATTTTTTTAAATAAAAGTTACTAATGTTTATTATATTCTCAATTTTATTATATTCTCAATTAAAAATCTTCTCTAAAGCTGTAAGTACAATTTCTTAACATAAAGATTTTTCTACCTTATACCGGTGGTTCTTGTGAATGCTATTCTGGAAGCAGTCCATACAAAGTACACAAGTTGGATCAACTGCACAGTCTCTGCAATAAAAACAGTAACTAGAAAACTTTCTAGAACAAGCATATGGAATTTTCATGCAAAAAAGAAACCGCTGCTCTGAAAAATGAGTATTAACAACAGATTGAAATAAGAACATTGGCTACTCCAAGTCACAGAAAGAAGATGAAAGCCAGTTGTGTTAGAATCTGGTATTACAGGTTTGAGTACATGGCTCAAGCCTATCAGGAACATGCTTGATTTCCACTTGCAAAGTTTGCTGCTAACATATTTCTGGTTTTGCTAAGAATAAGCAGCTATTAAAAACCATGACAATTCTGAAGTAACCTTTATTATTGTTTCCAACAACTGTAGCCAGTTTGCTAATGAAACTTTTGCTACACTTCTGCTAGGTCATGTCTCTAAATTTTTAAACAGAAGTTAAAATCTGAAGAGAATTCCTTTACAAAATGAGCCAAAGAATATAGACTTTGAAATTTACTTTCAACAGTTTCAGTCATGCACTCAAATACCTGAAAATCTAGAATTACACTCAGGGGCAATTTAATTTCTGGGGGTTTTGTTTGTTTGTTTGTTTTTGGGGTTTTTTTCCTCCATACACATATATATGCTTTTTTATATTGCTTTTTTTCCCTAAAACATGGTCATTACTTTTTCTTTAAATGCTGTTTCATGCTACACAAAATGTGGATGACAGGTGTTTAATGACAACATACCAAGTTTTTGGTTTTATGCCATTGTTCATCATATAGTTCAAGCCTCCTTTACAACTAAAATAGTATGGTAATTCTGATTACAGAATGAATTTCCTTTCGAACTTTTAGATTATAATCATCATTACAATAATTTAATATTTCACTAACATTCATTTATTACCATAAATCTACTGCAAGGTGAATTAGAAGGAAAAATTAAGCCAGAAGTGCTTGCTGGATTTGAATGCCCAATTCAAGACATTTAGATTTTAATATTCCTATTATGGCTGTCTATTATTTTTAGCATTTTAGAAGCCTAAAGCAAGTATCTATTTAGCTTCAGCTGCAGCAGTAAGTACAGTATTTTGTATTATTACTACTACCACATTTTTTCAAGACAGGAATTCAAAAAAATAAGAGAAAGACCACCTCTGAGAAATACAGCTTTGTCATTTTGCCTGCTATCATACAAGAACTCTGCAGAGGTAGGATCAGAATTATTCCTGTTACAGCAGCACTAAGCTGCCTTGACCGTCCTTTTGGTATGTACAATCCAATGTTGCATTCACCATGCACTTTCTAGCAAACATGCAAAGGCTTCTTCAAAGACCATACACAACATTAACTTATTCCTAGAAAAAGCTAAAGAGTATGTGATTGATTAAAATCTTACAGTGTAATTCACAAGCATAAAAAGTTTACAGAAAGCTTTTATTGTAACATTTCCTAAATTCTAAGGGCTGGATTTTTTTAGCCATAATAATATTCTTCATCCTTAATAATATTCTTCTGGTATTTCTGATTAAACTTTCTAGGCTTTTAAAATAAACTGAAAACTACAACAAACTATGGCAATAGCATCATATTAATACTAATGAATTGCCTGCAACCTTTACATTGACCACAAAGACCTCTCATTTTTTAATATTGATATTAAAGTATTTGTATTAATATGAATTAATAAAATTAATTCTATCAAGTCAATGGGCTGCCATCGTTCATATATTCCAGGATGAGAAAAAAGGTGAAAAAGTGACCACTGGTCACACAGCTATTGCTTAAGCAAAGGACTGATGATGCTCAGAAATGCTGGATTCTGTTTCAGACTTTGAAAGGGTGAGTTCTACACTGTGCACAGATTTTTATGCCTGTTCTCCCTCAATTCAGGTACAGACCCCATACTCATATCCTATCATCCAACCTTTTAAAACAATGGCTTTCAGTACCTTTAGTATGCTTTCCATTTCCTTCCCTATTTCTCTGCCAGAGCCTGCTTTTAATATGCATTTTTCTCACTCTAAAGTGGTTTGAAACATGAAGCAAATGCCACTGTCAGTTAAGTAAAGATGCACCCCGACAAAGCTGCCATGACTAGTTAGCAGCACATTTTTATTAAACTACTTTGCTACATTATCTTACATGGAAACATTCATGAGAACATACCTTCATTCTTACCTGCAAGAGTATGTTGTCTCCCCTCCTTTGAACACCTTCCCACAGAGTTGGGAGGTTCCACTCTGTTGTAGCTTCTCCAGGAATATATCTGGGTCTTCCCCAAACAAATAACATTCCAGGGGGTATAATATTGCTGCCTGGACCATTTCTTCTTGTTTCTCCAGCAAGGGGTCCATTTCAGCTGAGTAAATATTTGGCACATGTTTTGCCAAGCACTGCAAAAACGTAGTTTGGAAGTTGAATCTTTCATCACACCACTGCAAGAAAAGTACATCCATGGATAAATATAAGTGAATAAATAAATTTAAAGAAAATAGGATTAAGCACTTGTACTGTGAATCCGGAACTTTTTTCCACATCAGAAGTCAGTTTTGTGAGGAATAAAACTCAAGAAAGCATTGCTTCCCACGAATTTCTCTGC
Source organism: Aramus guarauna (assembly GCA_013400195.1). Lineage (NCBI taxonomy): Eukaryota > Metazoa > Chordata > Aves > Gruiformes > Aramidae > Aramus > Aramus guarauna. The sequence continues at coordinate 164,476 of VXBL01002525.1, read as the reverse complement.
TATTTTCCTTTCAGTACCCACCATAGTAACCTCTGTTCTTTTGAAGTCTTCTACTAAAACACTCCAAGGCAAGAGTTGGCAAGTGCTATGCTACTGTAAAACAACCCACACACTAATTAATTTTCAACTACACTCTTGCCAACAGGCGAGCCAATACACAAATCTCGATGTCTGTTCAGCTGCCGACAAATGGAAAGAGTAGCAGCAGCAGGTTTCCCTGTCTTAGCTGAGAAATAAATTTGGGATTCATTCCTTAGCCTGCTGATAGTCACAAAATGTGCGGCAACTTAATGGTCTTTGAAATTGTTACCCTTCAGTAAAATCATGTTGAAACAAGCTATTAGGGTTCCATAGTTACTGAGGAAGAAAGCAGCCCAACTGATTATATAAGCTTAATGTCTTTGTGAAACCAGACTAAAATGCAATTTCATGTTTATAAGACAATTAAGAACCTCAAGCCAAAACATAAGTACTTTTATTTTCTTAATTTAAGTCCCTAGTTTCACTTGCAACTACTCTAGTTCTCTGAACAGTTCTCTCCATCCAAATGCTCTATTTCTGTCCTTCAAGTCTGAATATTCTTTCACATTATTCCCATTATTTAGAAATACCTTTTGTTTTTCCTCATTGCAAATCAAATAAGTTTACCCATCAAGTCTCCCAATGACAACCTCCTTTCATACACAACCTTGATTTATGCCCAAAAAATTTATTTTTGCAAGAAAAAAATATGTGTAACTTCACAAACAGCTGTTTCCTTCACAAACAGCTGTTTCCTCTAGGCCAGCAAGCAGAGAACGAGCAAAGCATCCACCAAACAGTTTAGACCGTTCAAAGGTTCAAAGTAGCAGGTTATTCAACTCTTAAAAGGATGAAAATGTACAACATCTTATGTGAAAGGCAAGAAATCCTGATTTCCTAAAATAAAATCTACATCAATTGAATCAATGGATTTCCCCCCCAAAACTGATGGAGATAAGGGATTATTTAATAGATCTGTAAGGCTACAGCTCCCTAGTTTTCTACCTAAATTAGAAGGGTTCTCCAAATAAAAGAAATGAATCTAGAACACATGTAGTCCAAAGTGCTGCAATCCCAGTACTCTGAAAGTCAGATCTGCAAACATCATGTAGAAATTGCATATTTGTTTTCTGAAAAATTGTATGTCTACCCAATATAGACAAGTACAAAAAACCTGTCTACATACAAAATCTAAACAGAAGAAATAGAAATGAGATACCAGGTTGAAACAGCCTAGATTAACAATAGTATCGATAACCCAAAACTAATCTGTTAAAGATTTGTTCCACATTGTAGTCACTCTAAAGATTTGCTTTATGGCATTAATAAGACACACTACACTTCTCATATGTTAGTTTTAGCCTGAGGCTTCTACTGATATTTTGGCCATCAATCTTCCTTAGCATTACCCTTAGGTAGTCCACGACCTCATTTATCATGGTGATCAATGAACTCACAAGTTATGGAAGAAAATGCATGGCAGACACTGATGAAAAAGAGAAGCTATGGATAATGTGGTCAAGCAGGAGAGCAAATTTGTCCTCAAATCATCCTAGAATATCCTCATGTTAAAAGCACAGTCTGATCCATCTAATCGGATTTCTTGAATCACAAAGCATTCAACTGATCGTCAAATATCTGAAAATGAAGATTCATCCATGAAGTGAAGGGAATCACTTATTTAAAATCCAATTCTAACAAAAATTTTTGATCTAGAAGAGATTACTTGAGCAGTAAGCACCACTGTGATCACCATATCTGTCACAAAATCTTTAGCATACACATGCATGTAATATATATGCTTTCTGTATACATACATTCAAATATATAGGTATCTATTTTCACATATTTACAGTGCTAAGGAACAAAAGGAAAAGGAAACAGATTAGCTGAACGCCTTTTTATTTTAATTATTTTGTTCAAATTTTTCAACTACCTAGCAACAGTTTTTTAATAAAAATTATGCTTACCTGGAGCATAAAGACACCAAATTGTTAAAAGCAACTGAAAGTAAATCCAAGTTTATCAAATATTTGCACAACAGCACTTAAAGAAAAATATCACACTTAGCTGGGGGGTTCTCAGAAAGATATCAAATTGTAAAAAGTAACTGAAAACTGAATTCCTTGATCATGTGTCTATTTTTATATGCCTGATTTAAGATGAGTGGAAGTAAATTATTCCTATCACAATTAAACTCCATAATTCAATGTTCCCCCTTAAACATGTTTCCTCCTGTGACTTGTTTTTTGTTTTAACTATACTGTAGTATGTCTTTAGCAAGTTCCCCTCCCAATTTGGTTACTGTATTTGTTCAAATGGGGGACAGGGTCGGGGGGTGACCCCTTTGCATGCTCTCTTTCCAAAGCACAAGAGAATCCCAGCCTGTAGCTCTTCTATCTTAATAAGATGTGTTCCCAAGAGATGGTGTAAGTTTAGCTTCTGTGTTGTTGGAACAGAGCACATCATAGCCTCAAGAAACATAGGACTAAGCTTTCCTGAAAATCTGCCAGAAGTGTAGAATGGGTTCTCACACAGTCTAACTCACAAGCATTTCAAGCATTCCCATGCAAAGCTTTTAATTCTATTTAAATGTTGTCCAGAGAAGGGAGGACAGGAAGTAGGGAAAGAGGGAAGAAGGAAAGAGAGAGAACTCTCTCAAGCAGGCTGGCCATCTTCTGGTAAACACACTAAATTATATCCTCAACCTATACATCACGCAGGAAATATCCATTATATTCACAAGAGAAACAAGAATATTCTTTTTCTTATTTCTAAAAGCTGCACAAGGCTAAACTTCAGACCTACCCCATACCCTCTGTGTCTCCTAGGAGAACTAATTTATTCCTTGTATCAAAATCTGTTTAGTATACTAAATCCAATTGTATAAAATTACACACAAAACTATCAAAAAATACAGAAGCTGCCAAACAAAGCACACCCCTAAATTAAGATTGACTGTCCAACGCTAGCTTGGTCCTCTTGTGCACACATATTGAAACTGGTCCCACCTTCCCTCTGCTCGCTCGCTCCTTCACCTGAGCACATCATACCTGTCAAGTGCTTAATAGGTACAGGTATGAAAACCATGTGAATGAATTGTTAGTTTTTCTTTATTGGTTATATATTGACTGGTGAAGAAGAAATAAAATTCTGTATCATCATCAATTAAGTCTAACCGTCATATGCAGGGGATGAGCTGAGAGTCTCAAAAAAAAAAAAACCTAAGAGCTGTGCAAGACAGCTAAGAAGCAGAGATGGGGCTTGCACTGCAGCCTTCTGCCCAGCACTGGCACAGGTTGCCCTCAGAGGCTCTGGAGTTGCCATCCTTGGACATACTCAAAGGTTGACTGGACATGGTCCTGGGCAACCTGTTCTAGGCTTGAGCAGGGAGTTTGGACAGGATGACCTCCAGAGGTCCCTTCCAGCCTCAACCACTGTGTGACTCAAATGCATTCACCACGAGAAATCTTTCATTCTTGATTTCTACTAATCTTCCAATTTCTGCTACAAGTAAGCTCTACAGAAAAGTAATTTTCCAAATTTTATTCCACTCAAAAATGAATTTGAAACAGTGTACTGAAAAAGGCAGAGATCATGAGATGGCACAATTAAGATAAAAACATAATCATGTAACTAAAATACTATCTGTTGGCTCTCCACAACCCCCTGGCACTCACACCCTATTTACCAGGGCATGGAGACTGGAACTAACAGAAGCAGGAGGCCTGAATGCACTCCACTCCCATCGACGCTATTCCACTAGAAAACATTTTTGGGCTGCAAACTGAAAACTACTTAAATTTGGGGAAAAAAAAAAATCACCTCTGTATACATTTGGAGTAAATTAAGGTTTCACCTCAAATTTGAATTCTGAAATTTCTTCACTTTTAAACATCTGGATTAGCAACCTTAGTAAAGTTCTTTTGATAGGGGTTGGGGTTTTTTTAGTCATTTTCTCATTTTTATCAAAAGTTACCTGAACAAACATCTGTGCCATCATATGGACCATACGCACATACCCACAGCCCAGAAATAAAACCGCCACAACCAATGACCAGAAGGAGCTTGAGGAGTAATCATGGCAGCAGCATACCACCACCCTTCCCGCAGGAGGAACAGCATCCACACCATGTTGGTGGGCGTTCCCAGGTATTGAAAACAGCAGGCAAAGGTGACACTTGGGAACCAACGCTAACAAAGAGCATGTGTAAAAGAACTGACACTAACAAAAAGCATGTGTAAAAGACACGCGTTATCTCCCATCTTTTCTTTTACACTTTGTATCTCTAACCTTCTCCAGCCTCATCTCTTTTTTTGCTTTAATCAGGTGTTCCTGTCACATTCTCCTTCAAGATTACCATAATTCTCAAACTGCGTGAAAAAGGGAGACTAAGGGAACCAGGAGGAGTTGCAAAGTTCTGTTTCTCAAGTATAAGTGGTTTTGTCAAAAGAGCAAAGACAGCATCCATTTTGTCCAAGACTTTTGATTTGTTCTGTGTAACAAAAGCAGTAATCTGCAATCTTTAATTGCTCTTCAGAAGAATATGACTACAGAAGTGGTACCTCACAATACCACTTGAGAAAGAATCATTATTCATTATGAGATAATATTTTATCTTGCACAGAAACACGTCCTCCTTTGTTGGAACAAGCTACTGGCATTTCTTCCCATGTGTAAGCTTACAGAGATCTTCCCAGAAGTTGACTCCAACCAAACACACGGTTTTCTCCTACGTCTAAAAGGAGAGTTTGTAGGCTTTTACCTAACCTTTTAAATAAGTATCACATCAGAAAAGGTCAGGAGATGAAGAATTATATTTGCCTACAAATACTGCTATAAAAAGAGTAAAATATCTGTCATTGATATATCCAATATGTGCATATTCAATTTTTGTCAAACGCATTCATTTGTGAATACTGCAAATAATAACAGGAATGAGAGCTAAGTAAGTATATAAGGAAAAGGGGGGAGGAATCACTTTTCACCTATAGATCAAGCATCAAATGAGATTTTTCACTACTGTGACAGAATTTATCATTGCAACAGGTTTATTATGTACATTAATTCAGTAGCCATTACTTCCATGACAGTTTTTGATTTACATTCTAAGCACAGTTCTGTTTGAATTCTAAAGTCTTTTCAAACTAACAGTTTGCATTAGGCAATACTATAAAAAGCAGCTCTACTTTAACTGCACTGATTGACATGCTCACCTTTTAGTGCAAAAGTGACTGCATAAATTTCAAGACTATATTTTTAGAAATACACATTAATGTAATAAGTGAAAAGAAGTAATATTAATATTTATAAACATTAAATAACAAATTATGAAGGACTAGACATTGCCAGTAGCACAAACTAAAACCTGTACCTGGTCCAATACTCCAGTTTAAAGGAGTAGTAAAAAGGCCTAGTTTGTGCATGACATAAATCTGTCAAGCATGAGATGGCAACACCAGCTGCCTGTCAAAACAGCTGTTAGAAGCAGAATTTTAAAAGTAATTATATAAAATGCTAGGGACATAGTGATTTCAAGCAGGTGCCATGCAACGTAAATACCAAATGCAAAAGGCTGCTTTACTTTAATGCACAGAACAGTTGTTACTAGTTAAACAGAGATTAGCAAGACAACAGATCCCAGAAAACTTTTATTCCGATATTGTCTATCCAATTGAGCAACCATAAAAGACATTTTAAAAGGATAAACACGCAGAAGATCTTTGATAAGTATGCAGAATACTTAAAATTTCTTCCGAAAGCAAACTTCAAGAGATTCTTGAACTAACATTTTCATATAAGGTTCTGTTCTTAAAATTTTTAGTTCAATTTTTCCTTCTGTTGATTTTTGTTTAAAATTATCAGTTTTCTAATGGACTGAAAATAAGATCCAACTGCAGTACAGAACACCTAGACATTGTTTTTACTAAAAATAACAAAGAGACAAGGCAATATATTTCTACTTCAAAGATATATATTCCCCAAAGAAGCAGCTTCGTAAATAAGTACTAGAAATTAATTAGCGTATTTGTTCTTCCTTACCTTAAATCAAACTGGTTTTTTTAGGAGTATAAATTCTACTATCTCAGGAGGGGCACCGTTCAGGGAATTAAAAATGGCAGCTTACGCTAGCTTTTTGTCACATAAGCGTATGTATCTGTTCATGACGTGTTTCACATTCTCCAAAAAGTATAGCCAATGTTATAGTAGAGAATCTAAGCTTAAAAATGACCATTTAGAACTCAATTACAAAACATCTGTTTTCTGACACGTCAGTCACATGGCTCCTCCATATAACATAGCTGGTAACCAGCCGCGTACCAAACTTTGGTCTCCTCCGGGTATCAGTAATTACATGGAAAGAAGCAAATTTGGTTTCAAAAGTTATTTTCTATTGGCATAACACGGGTAACCTTCAAGGCTCTCTTAACATTGTCCTAACAAAACTTCAACTCTGACCTGAAGACATAAAAGAACTGTTTGATCGCTACATTCATTTAAATTTTAGCCCCTAAGCCAAAGCAGGGTGCCAATTCATGTTAAAAGATGCTTTAATGATGCAGGTGTTTGCCCACTGGGAAGGGGACTCCTAACATTGCAGACTACTAAGCTCTGTCTACAGCAGAATCTCCCTTGATTCCAGTAGTCTCCAACAGCTACCAGTTTAGCTGAACCACAGCAAACCAGTGACTGCTAGAGAAGCAAAAGTAACCACAGCATCATTGGTTACTGTTTTGGCTGCTGGACAGCTAAAACTGATGTTGTCCTCAGGGTAAACAAGGCAAAGATCCAGGCTGTTCAGCCTCTTTGAAACTGCAGATCAGGTGTCAGTTTTAAATCACACTCATCTCCAAAATCACAAGAGTGCAGCTTCAGTTCACAGGGGTAAGCACTTGGATGCAAACAGGCACCCAAGGAGATGTTTCAAATGAAATCATGGCCTGTAGTTCTCTCTCTACCATGCTGTAGATATACTGCCTACCAACTGGACACTCTAACCTAAATAGGAGACAAAATTAGCAGGATATTACTGAGTAGGTTCAACAGGCAAAACAAAGTAGCCAGAAATTCTAGAATTCCCAAGTCTTTGAGACATGCAATCTAAAAATCTTTCAGGTTGCAAATTTTTTTTGTCAAAACTGCATTAGGTAGATAGCAATGTACAATTAGCACATCAACACTACACGAAAGTGGAATACAGTCTCAGGCATTAAAGCAAAACAATATACAAAATACATATTTTGGAAAAAAAAAAAAAAAGTAATTCTCCCTAGAAAAATAGTGGAAACATCATGTTTCCAGAGTTATTTGTAGCATTCTATGAGACTTTAAAATATAACTTTTTCTTTAAGTTCTGATGATTCATTTGACAGATTCTTTTTATTTTATTTCTAGAGAAGCAAAGGAAAGGCTTTGATTCTTGTTCAATCCTTAACATCGATGGTGTGGTCTCCTACCCTCGAGTGAACAGTATGTCTATCAAATTCCTTAGCACCACACTGCACTTCAAAACTTCCAGCTACAGTGGATATTTATAAAGTAGCATTTCATTAATTTGGTACAGTTATGTTAAAAAAAAAACAAAAACAAAAAAAAAACCCACAAAACCAAAACCCCAGACATTTGTTTACACTAGGTTTTTGTATTAATGCCTGTGTACTCAAGCTTGTCTTGCACCCACAAAAATTTCCAATTATCATGAATTTTAAGATTCATCGTATATGTAGTCTAAGACTGCAGTAAATGAATGTGTAATAAAATTCAGGTAGAGCTCTCTGTATCTAGCACTAACTCAGCACCTCCCAAACGCTTACCCTTATACACCAAAACCAACCTGTTTATCCCTAGCTTCTCTACTGCTCTGGGATCTTGAGGACACTTAAACAGTTACATGCTATCAGGAACATCCACATGCATCCTGGAGTCACATACCTCTCGCAGCACTGTAACAGCATTACAGCAGAATTACAGCAACCACAATTTGTGCACTTTACGTGGACTTGATCAAAGATGACAGATACTTTCACAATTGTAGTTCACTCCTGCACTAACAAAAGCCACAAAAATTATCAAGTATGAGTAAACATAAAAGCAGGCAAGGAAGGAAGAACCACAGCATTGCTCAAAGCCATAACAAAATGTAAGCACTCCAACAGTGTGCTAAATATATAAGGATGCAAGCAGGACCTTGGCGATGCTCCAGTTACCTGTTGCAACTTCATGGACTTCACTTCTTGGACACTAATAGAAGTGTACAGTATACACTGTTCTGCTAATACACTGCACTGTTCTGAAAACAGTAACTTTGACTATATGCAATTCAGGGCTTATTTACGCAGAAGAATATATTGGTTTACCTAAAGATGAAATTTTAGACTATCTTAGCTTAACATAAACTGACATAAAATTATATGGACATGTCATCTAAGCAGTTCAATTCAGTTTAGGAGAGTTTAGATTTGAAACTGGAAGAAATCACTGCAACTCCAAAATAAGATGCCTGTCTAAGATTTCATTAATTTCAAGAAACCACCTGCATATGAATGTCCTCCATATTACTACTTGATTGCAACACAGCTACAGAAGTAAGGATCCTCACATGTGTTTTCCCAACTATATAATAGCACTTAGTGACACAAAACAAAATCTGAAATATTTTAGAATGCACAAGCACCTGTATCATGTTTTGCTTTAACATTAAAAATAAAACCAAGTTATTTTCCTACCTTTAAAGGAAACATCCTAATAAAAGCTTTTTTCTTCTTGTACACCACTACCTCACATCTATAGTTTTGTATATGAGTATTGACTGATGGCAAAAGATGGGACTTTGGAAAAAATCCCTTTTCTTCACAAATATTACTGAGAAGGTATACATACATCAAAACTTGAAGATTTAGTATAAGTTAAAAATCTTTGAAGTATTTTAATATCTAAACACTGCTCATATATTCCACATAGCAGTCATCAAAGCAGGCAGAGTCAAACTGGAATTTGTTTAGAATACAGATGGACAAACAACCAAAGGGCTGGATCCAGCCTGCAAAGCAGGCTTTTATTAGGCCACTGGCAACGCCTGCTAGCCAACTACTAGACAAGCCAAGTCCAGCCCATTAGTCAGTCATGCAAACTGCGGATGCTGTTGGGAAAGAAAATAAAATAAACTTAAGTTTGGTAGACAGTGTTTACTGCTGGGTCAGTGCCAGCGCAGCCCAAATTCAGCCCTCTCTCTTTCAGGGCAGCTTAGCTCAGGAAGCAATACAGCCACTATAGAGAAGAATAGGGCAGAGAAGGGACCCAACTTCAAATAACACAGTGAAACACCAACTCAGGTATTTCCAATGACAGTCATCCAACCTGAAGAGTTGGAGTTAAGTGCATAGAAGAAACCACTGAGTTGGGCTAGGTGCAGAAGAGTTTATTACCTGAGTCATCACCATCCACTCCAGAATTAGGCTGGCTCCTACAGAATCATTCAGGTAATCCTGCATCATATACCCCATGCTCTGGGAAGGTTTACTGGTCACGCAGCCAGCTGTGGTGCTGCACTGCAAACAACCGCACCCAGAGCCAGAGATAAAAAACAAAAGCAAGAGTCAGTCTGACTGGGCTGACACAGAGACAGATTTGACAAGTTCAGTAAGGCCAAACCTCACTCCATTCAGCCAGTTGTTTATGCTCCACACTCACTCGATTTCCTGATTCTTGCACCACAGTGAAAGGACGTTCAAATCAGCTGTGCACAGTGAAAACACTAGTTCCACCTAACCAGTACTATCTTCAGTACAGCAGTAAGTTGGGTCTACTGCTTCCAGATTACAGCTGTCTCTGGTATCAGTATAGCCAGGTTTGCAATCTAACTTCATGAACCATACCACTATTATCAGTTTTACACATTGCCAGAGCTAATTCAGCCTCTTATGTCCCCAAATAACAAAAGGTTGATTGCATTGCTTTGCTGCTGATTGTAACTATAGCCCTCAGTACCTCTCTGACTCTACACATGGCTCTCAAGCTTAAGCAGTTGCATGACTCAGGTTGCATTTTTGACACTATAATGCAATCAAATTATGTTTTTACTAGTTTAAAATCAAATTGCCTCCAATATAGAAAAAAAATCCACAAATAGGCTTGTTATTGCCACAGAAATATACTTCACTTTAGAAATGGTCTGTAGTCACCGACAGCATCCTTATGATTTGCAGATACCCTTACAGTTCTGAAGGGAAAGGTGCAACTAATAATGGTTGCTAGCTTAGCATTGCCACCTGCAAGAGACATTCCATGAAGAAACGTCTGTATTTATATCTGCCTAATTTTATTAATGGTGTGTAGCATCATGTAAAAAGTAGCTACTCTACAGGCTTGCCACCTTCCAATTTTTAAAACAGCCACAGTCAAGTTTCAAAACCATACTATGTATTCAGGTTGTTACCTGAAAATGTAACAGAAAAGGTAAGGCTCCTGATACATATTCAGACTCCCTTTCTTAAACTGACAGCCTTTGGGTTTAAAACTCCTTTGGCCAAAGCGTAACATAGTAATCACTTCACAAGGTTGCGAAGGAAAGCACAGAAGGCCCTTGGCTACTACCACTAGACAGGTTCAATACTGAGTTGTGTTCAGTAAGGGAATATTAAATTCATGGGTGATTAAAGTAATTCACAGGAGGGAAGAAGGAGAGAAGAAAAAAAAAAAAAAGAGGCTAACTCTGTTCAGCAAATAAACAACTGTCTCCATCTACATCCTTTCTAAACTCCACTATTTGATGCTTCATGCACGCCAGGCAGAACAATGATCTGTTACTCAGCCTTTTTTGTTCCACAGTAAAGTCACCTTTAAGGAAGAAAGGTAAAGTCAAAAAAAGGATAAAAGATGCATGTATACGCCACAACGTTTTAAAGAGGCAGGAAGGTCTTTGAAGCTTTCTAACGTTTGATCTCGTTTAATTACGTGGGGGTCAAATGAAGACGCGGGACAGGCGGTGGGAGATGCTGCGGGGAGCTGACGGCAAACCGCTGCCCTCTGGGTCGCCTGACAGAGGCTCGCCGGGCTCAGGGCAGGGCTGGCTCTCCGGGACAGAGGCGGCCTCTGCCGCAGCCAGCCCAGGCCGCCGGGACCGGAGCTGTGCCGGGCAGCGGCTGGGTGCCCGCCCCCGCCCCGCCAGGGGCGCAGAAGGCAGCGGGCCGTCCGCTCTCCTCCCACCGCGCCCCGTCCTCCAGCCCCACAGCCCGCGGCCGTTGCGCGGTCACGCCTCGGCAGGTGCCGCCGCCACCCGCTGACAACAGCGGGCGCGCAATGGCGCGTCCTGCCCCTCCGCGGCGCCGCACGGCAGTCCCGCCACAGAGGACGCGGCCCCCGCGGCGCCGCACCTCGGGCGGGGGGGCGCCAGCTCTCTCCGCAGCGGGCGGCGTAGCGCCCCACGGCCGGAAAAGCACGACCGAGCGGCGGGGGCGCAGCGCGGGCAGGGCTCAGGCTGCCCCCGAGCGGGGGCAGGGGGAACCGCGCCGGGCTGCAGCCTCACCATGGCTCGCTCCTCGGGCTGCGCGGAGACCCGGCCGGCCGCTGCTCCCGCCGCTCCCGCTCCAGGCCCTTCGTCAGCTCCGTCCGCCATTTTGAGAGCGAGAGACGGGGCCGGCAACGCCGTCACCGCCCGGAAGAAGCCGACACCGTCAGCCCGTCTCTGCGCTTCGTCGCGTCCACAGCCTACCCCAACGGCTGGTCAGGCCGCACTGCGCAGGCGCCGCCCGCCCTGCGCGCATGCTCTGTGGCGCTGAGTCGTTCCGGGCTGGGGGCAACGAGGGGATGGTCAGTAGCGCGGTCGCCCGTGCGCCCTGTCTTGGGGGTGGCGGGGCAGAGGAGGCCGATGGCTGAGGGCGGGAGGCGTCCGGCAGTTGAAGGCCGCGAGGTGAGGCGAGGCGGAGCGAGCGTGGTCGCCTTGGCCCGGCTGGGGCGGCTCGGACTCGCCCGGCGGCGCCTCCTGGCCTCCCACAGGAGGTCGAAGCGAAGTGCTTCCCGAGGATCCGTCAGGACGGTCGGCAGGCGAAACCTGTGGCGATCCTGCCTGCGGAGTTACGTGGACGGAGTTCCTCTGCGGGTACTTAAACTGCACGGTGTGGGTGCTCACTTAGGGCCCTGCATCAACAGCAAGATAATACATAATTTCCATATACACTGATGCAGATTCATGCTACTTCAACAGATGTGGCATATGTCTCCCATTTGGGCTGGGCGACAGCAAGATTTTATGAACTTTGTACAAGCGTAGGAGGCAGCTTGAGGCACGTGCCTGTCTCCAACGTCAAAATTTTTCCTCCACGCAACCTTGCTACTTCATATTGTAACTGTTCTGGGTACTCTGTATCTGCTGCTCTGGCAGAAGATTGAGGCATTTAGGATCTTGGCTGATGTGACACGGATCTGGCCTAAGCGCTGCTGGAAGTTTTCCAGGTTGTTGCTAACCAGTCCAGTTGCACAATTCCCTGTTTTACCTTTCTAGGGCTGGGGAAATACGCAAATGGCTGTAGAGTTGGACCTGGCAGGCATACATACTAACCACGTATCAAATGCCTAATATCTCTGTTTTGAAGAAGACTGCCTCCTTCCATTGTAGTCTTACTGCTTCAGGCCTCCAAGCAGCTTTTCCATCTTCCTCAGTTGTCTCTATGGATGGGATAAAGTTTGCAGATGACCTTTTCAGGTATATTCAATAGATTTTTCTCACTACACCTGGCTACAGCTACTCAAAGTTCTTCTGATGTCTTCAGAACACCTGCCTGGAGCTCCTCTGTAGTAAACTACCTTACTGAAATCTGTCACTTAAAATTACCATGTAGATATTGTCAGGGAGACAGGTTTAGGCGCAAGACAAAGTGAATTTTGCCATTGAGCCACTTAATCAATTCAAAGCTTCATCTAGTTTTGTCTGTACGCATTGCAGATCTGTACTCACCCTTTTCGATAGCATGGTTGACCGCTAACCAGCAGTGTTTGCACAACAGCCGAGTTTAGACCGCGATTACTGGAGTCATCCTCATGTTTTATCATAAAGAGTAGCGATTGTATAATCCAGCTTCTGATGTAGTTGAGCAAGAGAAGCAAGGCTGTGATTCCAAGACAGGAACAAACACGCTGAAGCAGAGGGAGGGCTGCCTGCAGTCCCCTCTGCTGTGAGACAAGCGTCTTGCGTGGCCGTATCTTTTAGCTGAACTCTCAGTATGGTTTCGCTTTACTGTGGGACTTTTAGAAGAAGCTATGCTAATGTAAACCAGCTGCTTTAGTTGAACAAGAATATAGACTTATTAAACAAAATTACAGCAAAAAAAAAAAAAAGATTCAGAACCCACATATGCTGGAAGACAGCAAAATGAGTGGCAGCAAACCTGAAAAAAACCAAGTTGGCACCACTACCCAGGCAGAAATGGCACAAAACACCAAGATCTCTATGGATACTAAAGTAATAGAGGAAATGAGAACAAAACAGGAATTCAGATAAATTTTGACAGACAAAATGCTGAAGCTTAGCAGTCCTGCTAGAGCTAAAATAAAATGGTAGAGCTCCAGGAAGAAATTGAGCAAATCCTTGTTTTCAAGATTAGTCCCCAGGATTACTGGAATTACTGATTGCTAGTTGTTGATTTCAAAGCAGTTGTTCGGGGTGTTCTTTGGGGGGAAGTAGGAAGCAGACAGGCAAGATGGAAGATGGAAAAAACCAAACATACATAAAGTCCCACAAGAAAGCAGCTAAATTATCAAGAACATCTGAAAAAGGGTGTAATATGTTCATAAAGAGTAACAGAGAAAAGATAATGAAAATTAAGCAATACTGAATTAGAAGCTTTTAACTGTCTGAAAACTTGAGGATAGTACATTAAATATCAAAGAAAACAGTGATGTAAGGTGACAGAAGCTTTTTCAGCTAAACTTATGCTTAAGATTGTCAGAAAAAAACCTTAACAGTAAATGTGGGCAGCAGTTAGGAGAACAGAGCGGATAGCAAAGAATAACTTACCAATTATGAAACTGTACAGTTGCTACAGTAAAATTTAAAATAATGTATATGAAAATAAAATACATTCAAAAGAGCATAAAAAGATGTTTGAAGTATGTGAGGAGCAGAAAAGTCAATTGCCTAGAGTTACGAGAAGGTAGAATTATAAATACTGAGGGGGGGAAGAATGTTTATATGCTGTACTTGGAAGAAAGCAGGATGAGACTGATCTTTTCGTATGTCTGGTTTTTGTCCCGACTATTACTGACCTAAGAAATGGCCCAAGGCCTCCTTACAGGACATACTTCCCCCCCCCCCCAAATCACGAAAATGGCTTAAGGACGAATGCAGACCGCAGGTTTCAGATCAGGTTTCGGCCTGGTTTGTTTTAGCCCAGGCACTGCCAGACACCCCTGCAGCTAGAGGGGCAGTCAGGGCGACCGAGAAGGTTCGGGCACGTCCCGCACCCTAAATAAAGCAGGGGAGCGCCCACCTCCCCCCCGCGCTGGCATCGATCCTCCGAGCCAACCACAGACGAGCGGCAGGGGCGGCCCGACAAGCCGAGGAGGTGGGCCGAGACGCGGAAGTGCTGAAGCCAGCGGCGCTGCCCGGCGGCGGGCAAAAGGGGTCGCTCGGGGCGGGTGCGCGGTGGCAGCGCGGCGCAGGATGCTGAAGCTGGCTGTGGGGCTGCTGATGGCCGCCGCCTTGGCGCTGCTGCTGGATTGGTACACGCCTTCGGGGACCACGCCGCTGCCGGCGGGTCAGCGCCGCCGCCGGCAGGCCCCTCAGCCTGTCCCCGGGGCGGAGGCCGCCAACCTGCTGTGGGTAGTGCAGGTGAGTGGGGCCGGGGGAGGAAGGCGTGGCCGAGCAACGGCCCGGCGGGAGAGGCGGCCGTTGGCACCGCGCTGAGGTACGGCCACCCCCCTGCTTTTCGGGGCTCCGCAGCGGCGGAGGTGGCTGTGCGAGCCCCCCGAGCTGGGCGGGGAGGCGGGGGACGGCG
>VXBL01002525.1:123035-149447 GCA_013400195.1 Aramus guarauna | reverse complement strand
GGTACGGCGCTGCCGCCGGCGGGGGGCGAGCGAGGGGCTGCCGGCTGCGGGGTTCCCGCGCTCGGTGAGAGGCTGTGTCACCTTCTCCCGGTAAAGGTCCCCCCTCGCTGCCCGGAGGCTCGCAGCCAAGCCTAAGTTACGGGTGTTTGGCCAGTTTGCTAGACTAGCCAAAAGATCAGTGGTGAGTGGTAGA
This sequence comes from Aramus guarauna, assembly GCA_013400195.1. NCBI lineage: Eukaryota > Metazoa > Chordata > Aves > Gruiformes > Aramidae > Aramus > Aramus guarauna. The sequence continues at coordinate 149,254 of VXBL01002525.1, read as the reverse complement.
AGCAGGTAATTAAAACTCATCGAATTATTACACTGTCCTACCTATTGCATCAGGACCCAATACGGTATTATCTAATATTCCAGTGAGAAATGCAGACTCTGCCTGTCCCTTTCCAAAATTCAGGGAAGTTGTGTGGCTGAGAAAATAGTTCACAGATTTTTAGCGATAGAAAGCCCTGGGCCAGTATAAGAGTGATGTGTGTTAGGTTAAACGTACACAGCTTTGTTTCCAGGTTGAACATGAAATCCAAATTAACCTGGCATAGTCTTGGAAGTAAACTGTCATGTCTGGGTGCTTCTGTGGCCCCGCGCGTTCCTGAAGCACTCCGTGTATAACTAACTGCAAGCTGTTCACGTATTTGCTGGTAACCAACAGCTGAGATGTCACAGGGGTTGCTGTGCAGTTCCTTCTAACAAATAGGCTGCTTTTACTATTTGGCTTTTATTCTCAAACTCAAGGACACTTTGCCTAAATCTATTAGCGGCAGGCAATGCATAAGCCTGCATATTATTAGTCCTTTTTTTCTCTCCAATTGCTATGTGTTTTCAAAGTCAGTTTTTCCAGTAATTTTTCCTTAAGTGACTTGAGGCTTATCTTTACTGGAGAACAGATTTCAGGATGAGAGATATGCTTGAATTAGTGTAAGTAAAACCCCTATCTAGAGTTGCTGTCTTGAAGAGAGTCAACTCCAGCAGCCTATAGCAGCTGCGGAGCTACGCTGACAAACAGCATGTGCAGCTCCGTACTTCTCTTCCATGTTCTCTCTGGTTGTGTTACAGGTGGAGTTCTCCCAGGTCATGGCACAGCTAATTTGAGACTTGGCTTTTCTTTCGGTGGTTATGTTCTCTTTCAGACATGCCCTTTAACAGCTGCTTTATCATTGACGTAACTTGGAAATTGATCAAGCACTAAATCCAGCGTTGTGCAGATGTTGTGGGAAACAGGCTTCGGGCTCCCTGGTGACTTTGTAGGTCTAGCCACGGTCACCGGATAGAGCTCAAAATGATCAGTTCCTCCTCCAGCAGTTCCTGCCTTCATTTTCCTCCCATCCACAGGACTGTCACTTCTTAAACGGAATTAAATTGCAATCCTCGTGCTATAATCTTATATTAATGGCTTTTTCACCTTTCTTATAGCAGAACTTCCTTTCATACCCAGTGCCTAGTAGGCACTCTAGATCAATATTTAACAAGCTTACAGTTGATTTTTCTCCTGTTTCTGTCAGCTGGATGCATTCTACTGTTGCTGTAGGCCTTGTAATTCTCCCTTGTTAATGCCTGCCTTTCCTGAGCCACATCTCCTCCAGATAAGGAATGTGTATGGTGATTTCTACTCACCCCTAAGGTTCTTTCAACTCATTTTGACAAAAGTTATTGCCTATGATGCGATGAGAGAGGCCAACTTTCCACATCAGAGGGAGGGGAAAGAGAAATGCAGCAAGTGGGCTTTTTACCTACATTTTGGGAAATTAAATAAGAGCATTGCAAGCTTTTCTCCTTGTCCCTTTTATTGGGACACCTTTGAAGTTAATTTAAAAAAAAAAAAAAAGGGAGAAGCTCCACTTCCAAGATCTTCATATTTCATGGCTTTTAGTGATGCCAGAAGCTTAGTCCCAACTCTCAGAAGTCCCAGGACACTGTAACTAAAAGAAAAGTGTTTTGCAAATCTTAAGCTCATATCATAGTAGGGGAAAAAAAGTGGGAAGATCTTTGTAGAAAATCTGACTTCCCAACCACTGTCTGCTAAAATGTTGGAAATTTACATTCTCCATAGTTATTGGTAGAACAGGAGTAAGGTTTCTTGTAAGACTTTTTGCTCAAGAATCTGGAGACAGCAACAATAGAAGTTTTTATTTTCTCTGTTTGATTGCTGAGAGAGATAAATTGCAAATCTGCAGGCTGAGAAGAAACAAAATAAGATCATGTATCCTTGTCAATTATTAAATTAGTTTTGATGTATTAAGGTAGTTTTACTGTGCTCTTTTGATTCACACTAGCATGAATGTATCAATAAAAAAGAAGTTAAGGTTATGTCTGAAAGTGTTTACCTTTTTAGCATCCAATTCTGATCTAGGCAAAAGTTCTATATAAGCAAATAGGGAATTTTCCTAAGCAGAATTAAAAAACTGTATTCAGGCAATGTTTTCTACATAATCAAATGACTGAGTAAGTAGAAGCTAAGGCATTTTGTCTCCAAGATATTTTATTGGGATTTTTCAAAAAGGAAAAAGCTTTACAAGAGCCAGGTTTATTACATTGAAAGTAAAAGTTAATGTTTTTCTTTCTTAGTTAGTGGTATTGTCAGATGGCCATGTGTGTGCTTGCTGTTTTTTGAACGTCAAACACCATTTGTCTAAACTGAGAAGGATAATTTATTAATTGATTGACTGAAGTGGAATGGAAAGTGGAATGAATTGAGAGCATTCACTTGAGATTTATTTTGGACAGACCTGAAAAGCCACAGTATTTAAAAAAAAAAAAAAAAAACAAACCTTACTTTTCTTATTCTCCCCGCCCTATATGGCTCTTCTGATGTGAGGGCTTTGACTGGTTCAGAAATGAACAGCATCTTTTACAGTGATGTACAAGTGGCATCATCATTTCTTGGACAATCTTTGCCTTCAGGAAGGGTTCTAAACACACTCATTGAGTCCAGTAAAATGCATGGGTAGAATGTTAGAAATCTTTCCACCCAGCAACTGGAAATGTCACACCAGGTATGAAATTAGTTATCAGTGTGCTTCAAGTCCTAGGCAACTTTAACCTATTCTTGCTTTGCAGAACTACTTAGTATTTTCTTTTGCAGCAAGATCACTGTGTTGCACCAGAAGCTCACAGAATTTGAAAGTCAACAGGCCACTTAGAGCCATCAAAACTTACTGTCAATAGCTAAGTATTTCTGCATATTATTCTATGCCCTTAGATTTAAAGAAATTGTCTTGATGTAAATGTGATTTTAGGGGTTAAAGATGCAATATCATATGCTTGCTCTGCTTTTGTTATCCCCTAGTTATCCACTTCTGTTTCTCCCTGTATCCCTCACACTGATGTGAATCACTACGACTTCCCTTATGTTGCATTCTTACATACTTGGCTTTGCAGAACAATCTGGGCAGCAGTAACCTTTTGCTTGGGACAGTGTTTAATTTTTTTCTCTTTTGCAGGTGTCAGATATTCATATCAGTAGATTTCGGGATCCCAAACGAGCTCCTGACTTTGAAAAATTCTGTTCTCAAACAATTGATATAATTCGGCCAGCACTTGTTCTAGCAACAGGTAAGCAATTCAAGTGTGACTTTCCTCTTGAACGTGCTGTCAAAGGAAGAGTGAATAAGCAAAATTCTAGGATCTTAAGAGAGAACTTTAAAGCCTTAAAGTATCTTAAGCAATGGAAATAGAATTGCAGCTGAAGATAGACTGCTAGAAGCAGAAGAAAATAACTTCTCAGGTCAAAAGAATTAGGTTTTGTTCAATATCTTGAGTCTGATGATGAGTTTAGTGTATATTGTATGTAACAAAGATATAATTATACAATATAGCTATTATCTTTCCAGTGTTTGTTGCTACGCCTTAGTGCTTGCTAGCTGCTGCCTTCCTTCTTGTCCTCCTGGTAGTGATTCTACAGCAATCTTTGTATTTGAAATTACAGAAGTGAGCAGTGTCTCTGGTCGTTAAGGGCCAGTTCCTCTCTCAGAACAATCCCTGCTCATTAGTTCACAGGTGAATTGCATACAAATGTAACATTTCATTGCTGGTTTCTGTTTGAACATACCATACCAAGACAGGTGAAATAAGCCTTACCGTTTCATTTGATAGCTTGCTATTGCTATTGAAATGGATTAAGTTTTGGCAAGCAAATCAAAAAGACTTTGAGCCATTACTATATGCAAGGCTTTAGAATCTTAATGCTACACCTGGACTTTTGTTTCTACAGAGAGTTACTTATCTGCTGCTTGCTTTTTAAGTTAAGAGTTGAGAAATAGGTAGCATTCATCTTTTAACTAGCAATGCAGTGAGGCATTATTATATGAACAGAAATGGGAATTGCTTGAACTTTAATTTGAGCTTGAGGGGATACAGAAGGTGTGAAGTTAAACAAAGCTGCTATGACTAGAATCTTCAGGTATAATGAACACATAACAATTTTCTTTACTTTGGCATGGTATTAGTAAAACTGCTGCGCTGACATAGTTGATAGATGTTTGAACAGGCTGCCGCACCGTCATTAGAAGGCATTTATACTTATAGTAACCTCTTGGACCAGATGATAGGAACATCCAGATTGCTCACAGGAGGCCTGCAGCCACTTACAGTAGGAGACTTGGATTGCATGCTTGCCTAGTTACAGTGTTTGTGTAAGCTGTGTAGGCCTCTAGTTATATCTCACCTTTGTACACTTTCAGGTGACCTAACAGATGCTAAGACAAGAGATAAACTGGGATCTGAGCAGGTAGAAGTAGAATGGAGAACTTACCAGTTAATCCTGAAGAGATCAAGGGTCATGGAAAAAACCAAGTGGATAGACATCAAAGGGAATCATGGTAAGAAGGAAATGAAACTTCTCTTTCTTTCCTGTGATTACAGAGCTGATTTAGGCAAGTTAGAATATAGAGGTAAAATATTAGTACTTACGAGCATGTTAGTGGTGGTTATGAGTCAGTAGAAGGGCTTGCCGTCCACGTGTCTGCTCTACTGAGGGTAGGCGCTGAATGTAAACACTTTGTTTACAGGAGCTTACCAGAGTTTTAGTACCGGAGAAGTAAGAGTCTTCACTTATTGCTTTAGCTTTGCAGGTGGTAGAACGTAGCTTCAGATGTTAGTTTCCAGGTCATTAGTTTATATACCTCATCTTTTAATGGAAGGGCAAACTGTAACCTTACCCTACTGAAGAATTAGTTTCAGTTTATTTTTCATAGACCTCCTGCCACAGGTTTAAGTTAAAAAGTAACACATGTTCAGCAATTAAAAGAAATTTGGTTTCTTTAGAATAGAAAGGACTCATGGAAGTTTGTACACGTAATAGTTGTCACTACATTCTAAGCATTCAAATACAAGCTAACAACCTTGTAGGCTATGTAAACCAGCTGTTACAGGAAGGGCAAAACTAGAAAACCTAGCACTAGGCGGGGGGGAAAAGTTCATGCTTTGTCATATACAGCCCATATATGACATTTTACTCCCATTTTCCTATTGGGCTTCTGTTACCAGCCTTAATGGAGAGGTAGACTCCAGTTGCAGTACAAACCTCCCCAAGCTGCTGTCTGTTTTACATATGCTAATTCTCTGATGCTATTGCTACTTTATCTTCCTTGGATGAGTTAGGCTTACTTACAGAGAATGCACCGAATCCGAAAAGCTTCTGAAAAGCTTTATGGCCAAAGTGGAGAAACGTGGTTAGCTTGCAGCGACTACATGACAATTTACATTCCCACAAGAACTTTATCTTTGAATTGAAACTTAAATGAAAACTATTACCACTTTTAGGTTAACTGCATCAAGTATATAATGTCTTCTCTGCAGAGTTAGACAGTCTGCTTGTCAATTATGCATTTTTTAAAAAATAGCTCTTCAGTGCCTGCTGAGACTGCTTTATCTCAACATTAGGAAATAAAATACAGAGGTCAATGATCAATTTGATTGGAAAGTTTCTTAATTTTCTTTTTCTCTCCCTTACAGATTCATTCAACATTCCACACCTGGATAGTGTTCAGAATTATTACAGGTACTTTTATTTACCATACAGATGCCATTATATTCAAGATCAAACTCACTAAACAATATTCTGTTTTTAGTTATCACATATATGCTTTTTTCACTGACTTTCTTATTGTCCAGGATCATATTTGCTATTCCCTCTGTCTTTTCCATTGCCAGTTAGTAGAACAGAATAGATTGAGAAAATAGAGAATTCTTTGCACAGACTTCTTATCTCTTATCCCTCTGTGTTTTGTAATTGAATATATTGTAAATCTACCTGTGTCTAGGAAATGTTCTGTGCATTATGTGTTCAGTTTCCTCAGAACATTTGTGTGATATGCTTCTGTAAAACCAGTGTTCCCAAAGAATGCTTTTCCTCCTTAAAAGAGATGAAAAAAGAAAAAGAAAGCTAGAGAAAAGTTCACTTTTTAATGTTCTTTCTGCATGCCCAAAAGGGTGTTCCATGTCATATGGGTCTAAATTTTATCTGAGACATTTCTTCACACCTGAGTCATTTTAGAAAACTGAAAGAGGAGAAGCAAGAAGGCAGATGATGATGATGGGTGGACAAATGTTCTTGAGGCACACACTTGAGATTTAAATGTGAAGACACGTGAGGAAGCTTTCCTCTCTTCAGCTGGCTCTTTTGCTTATACATTGTAAAGGTAGCCTTGGCTATAACTCATGTTTAACTTTTCGGCCCCTCCTGCCCTTCACATCTGAACACAAAATCTTGTCTCATAATTTCGGTGGTGCTTTCAGCTTTGACTCTGGATCTGGAGGAAGACTTGAAAATCTAAACTCTTTTTAACTCAAACTCTTAAGCCATCCACTTTGCAATAAGAACACGGATTAAACATCTGATAGGTCAGTTTGCTCCAGTTCCCTGTGGCCCAGCAGGAGCAGATACATTTTCCCATAAATTCTGTGGGAAAGGATGCTACAGCAGCTGCATTTGCAGGAGAACATGGAATTCACATGTAGATTTACCCTGACGAGACGATTGTATGGTGCTAACAAGGCTTTTGGATGCACTAGTGCAGTGCATATCCCTACATCTTTTGCCACAGTTGTGGCTACATGACAATCAAGTATCAGTCTTCCACTCTGGTTTAAGGCTGCTGTCAGAAGTCCTAGTGACACACATGGGAACCTATAGCACCAGTGAATTTGCCAGATCATCCCTGAATTGTTGTTTGGCCTGGACAAGTTTACTGTTTTGAAAGATGTGTGGATCACCTGCCACTAGTCCACACCGAAGATGCGCTGATAGCAAAAGGAATTGGAAAGGATTAGGGTGAAATTTCAAAGCAATTTAGCCAACCTAAGAATTTCTGAGTGAAATTCTGAGTCTGAAAGGTGAAATTCTTTGCTTATTAATTAACAGTCTCTTGCTAAACAAATCTGTTCTCATAATGGTTTTTACTTCATTATAGTCTGTTATCATACCAAAATGAAAAAACTTTCATGAGATTTATCATACCTTCTAAGACTGAAGAAAGGCACTAAGAGTCCTCAAAAGCTATTAAGCTTCACTAATAAAATTGTCCCTATAAAGACAGTTCTGCCTTTAATCTGATGCATTAATAACATTTTTCTTCTCCCCTACAGTCAAAAGGACAATGTCCTTTTTTTGTCTGAGTGACAGTAAGGCACTGTCTGCTTGCCTTTATGTGATTCCTGAACAAATAATTCATTCTTTGCTGTACACCTTAGAGCGCTGTAGCTTGCAGGGGTAAAAATGGAGGCTAGGGAGAACAGTTATTCAACACCACATTCTGGTGTTCATTATGTATTAAAATTAAAGAAGGCAGCAGTTGTATTGAAATATGATCATATTTTACACAAAAACATGGGTTACTATTTTATGTCCACAGCATGAGGAGAGGATGATTCAGCTGTTACACATACTCTGAGAGTAAAAGCAGAAATCTTAGCATTATGATACTGAACTTCCAGTTTTCTTATTGAAGTTCATAAAGGTAACATTAACTTCAAAAAAATAAACATTGTGAAAGTGCCTTTATGCCATTGGAAGTATTGATTTATACCTGAAACTTGTTTTTAATATATTGGCTTTTATTCTGTTCAGGTCAACCTTTCTGGCAATTTTATTTATTCTGATTGGTAAAGGAATATGTGAATATATGAACTGCTTTCTGGATGGCTGTGTTCAAATTATATTCATCATCTGAGCTCAGGGATGTTTTAGCTTCCACATATCATGCAGGGAGTTTAAAAAAAACCAACCAACCAAAACCCACCCCACCCCCCCTACACACACACACACACACACACACACACACAAAACCCCAACCCAAAAAAAAAAAAAAAAGAAAAAAAAATCCCTCCAATTAAACCCTATTAGTTTTAGTTAATCTTGGATTTACTCACAATCATTTTAGTTACAGAATTTAATTCTTAATTGAGCAATTTAGTAGGTACCATTAGTTGGAATGTTATCTGTCTTTGCCAGTGGACAATATGTGCAATTCCCATCTAGCATAATGTATCAAAAGCACTTCAATTTTAGAAGCTAGAAAAACTGAAAATATCTGTTGTCAATGGAAGGAGAGAAAGCAACACATATATTCATTATTACATGTATTTATCATAGCCAATATTAGCATAAAACCATGGGGGGAAAAAAGGTGGAATTAGTTTACATGTCTTTTAAGTCCTTCCCTGTTTACACTTCTCTCAGAGTATTTTAAGATTAAGATTCAAGAGCTCAGTTAACATCAGGTAACATGCAAAAGAGCAGCAACCCTTTTTGCTCTCTCCTTTTATTCTTTGAATGAAGAATTCTGATGAAATTCCACAGGTGACAGGAGAACTGGTAAGATTTGCTATGTCAAGAAGCAAAAAAGAGTAATAAGCAAGAGGAAATGCTGCCGCCTTTGCTGTTTATAAGTTTTGGTGTAGTGTAGTGTCTCTATTTTGGATCTTTTGGAAAAATAACTGAAAAGGTGCAGTATTTCTTTGGTTCAAAATCATATCCATTAGCCAGCAGCTGATCATTTTACATCAGAGTAACTTAAGAGATCTCTTACAAAACTTGATGTCCTTGGAATTTCTAGGTAAGCAATGAAAACTTCTTTTTGAAAAATTAGTTTAGATACTAACTATAAACACAAGACAAAACATTCTTTTCCATTGCAGATTTCCTTTAATTGAGTGGTGTAAGATCCTGCTGTCCTGTCATCTTGCCTGTTTGTTTTGCACAGTTAATGCTGCTGGCTTGTCCTTTATCCTTACAAAAGTACCATGTTGCTCAGGGAAAGCGTATTTATGCTAACATTTGTTTTAATAACCTAAAACCTGCTGCTTGTCTTAACGCATGACCCATGTAATGCATCTCCTTCGAAGTACAGACTTTTCAGTGCCATTGATTTTTAAGAAGAGGCTTTACTGCAGTAACAAGATGGAGCTGGATCTCATGCAAGAAATCTTGCATTTATACTATGCAGATCATTTTCACCATTGCTACAAGCTTTCCTGATAGCAATATTTCCATTTTATTTTGGCAGGAAGTACTCTGCCTGGCGTAAGGATGGCTCTTTCCATTACATCCACACCACCTCTTTTGGGAACTATTCCTTCATCTGTGTAGATGCCACACTCAGCCCAGGTCCTAAGAGACCCTATAATTTCTTCGGGATTTTAAACATGGTATTTTATAAGTCTTGGCGTTCCATTTTGCTGTCTGTTTTACTTCTACAGTGGTTTGTTAGGGGGTTTTGTTTGTCTTTATAAAGAAGAATTGTCTGAAAGACTTGTGTTCATCTAAAAGAGTCTTTACATTTTTAAGTTGTTATGCATGTAGGACATTTCTTTAGAATATGAATGTGTCACTTAACATATAGAGTATCTGTGGTTTCTCTCTTAAGAAATAATCTAGTACAAAAATGTCAAATTAGTCATTTTAAGGACACTGTCAGTAGTTTCTTAGCATTTAGCTAGACTTGAGTGATAATTTCCTTATATGCTCCAAAGTTAAAAAACAAACTAAGCTAATTTCCCTCCTTTTTGGTTTGTTAGATGCTTTTTTTTAATTAATATTACAGATGAGAGAGTTGCACTTATCAATGGAATAATGTGAAAGATGATGCCATAAAGAAAGGTGTCATTTATGAAAGTGAGGTCTGATCTTCTGAGGCCATAAAAAATTATATCGTATATTGTTTTGAAAGAACAACATTAATCCCAATGTTTAAATCATGTATCATCTTGGATAACGTTTTGCATCCCTTTGATTTTTCTCTATAGTTTGTTGTTATGAGATTGTTCTTGAGATACTCTTCTGAAGAGTTGGCAGAGAGTTACTGTGTTCTGGTAAAGAGATGTCATATTTCGCCTGTGATAATGACCTCAGTGAAAAGTAAAATGTTCTCCCTGTAATCTTGTCTAAAGGAGGCTCGACGTTTAATTGTTTGTAAAGTGCTTGGTGATACTTAGATGAAAGATGATGTAAGAGTGCCAAGTACTGTTCTCATTGTTTACTGTAATCCATAGTGGGTGCAGTAGATTTGCAGGCAAACTCTCAAGGAGCTAAGAAATGCAGTTGAGTCTAGAGCTCCTGTCCTTGGCTGCAGAAAGTCAAGCATTTGCTTGCTAATTCTCCAGCAGCAGTAGTCCAGAGAGCACCATATGCAGATATTTGCACAAAACTGAAAGTAAAGCTATATACCGGTAGCTTTTAAGAAGTAAACCTCTGCCAGGAATTTAAAAGGTAAATTAGACCTGTATCAGTGATTTGATTGAATAGCTTAGGTAAAAATTTTCTTAAAGCCCAAATTCATAAAGGCAAAATATAATTTCACTTAATGAGCCCATTACATTAACGCAGAATGATATACTGAATCCATTCTTTTTTAATACACCTTTACTTCTGTTACCTTTATCCATTCCCTACAGTGTTTCTTTTTAGGTAGGAGGGAAAAGAATATGTTGGTGGTTCTCTGGGTTACCCAAAAAGATGATCTGCAAAATGGTGAAAGAGTAGATTTCTGTTCTTTTCTGGTTTTAGTTTTCCTGCCGCCTCTGTTAGACTTTGAGACCTTACTAGTATTGGGAGTCTTTCTGGACAGTAAGTGGTTGATTTAATATTGGAAGTCAAACAAGTAAAGGAGAGAAATTTTACCTGCTGTGTAAAGTGTTACTTTTGCTTAACTTTAACAACAGTGGCTGAATAATATTTTCAAGATTCAGCATCATAGTTCATCCAGTTAAATGACTGAAGCATATGGTGCACAGTTTCTGTGGTCTGTCATGCCTATAAAAGGACATCTAGCAACTCAAGAGATAGTAGAGATGATAATTGTACGGTAAAGATGTTTGTAAAATCAACTCAAGCGTGTCATCTTTGACTATATAAATAAGCAGTAGAAAGGATAGAAATACCATTTAGCAAAATCTTTCGTTATACCGCACTTTTTGTGTGTTTGGTTGCAAGGAAGGTGTTGAGTGTCTTGTTTTCACTTTCTTTTTCCAACATCAGATTTTAGGGATATGTCTAGTAGTATGGTTTGTTCATGCACAGATCCCTGAAGCAACTGATAGTATTCTCTGGAGGAAAAAAAAAAATTACTTGCATTCTTCATTAGTTTCTTTTTGCTATTATTTCCAAATGGCCTGAATGTTAAACAGGTTTGGTTGTCTTTCAAACATCTGCTCATTTCAGAATCAAATGAAAGAGCTATCTTTGATGGCAACAGAAAGTCTGCACAGCAATCATACTATCTGGTTTGGCCATTTTCCTACCTCAACAATCATCTCCCCAGCCCCAGGAATACGAACATTAATGAGGTAAGATCTTTCTTTTTTTTTCCTGTATGTTTTCAGTACATTTCTTGCCTCTCTTCACATACTTGTCTGTCACTTTTCAGGTTTTCTGCAGTGGTATTTCTTTCCCACCCAAATAATCACAATTCTTATGGTTTTTTTATCAGTTCTGCCACAGCCTATTTGTGTGGACATCTGCATACAATGGGTGGGCTGATGCCAGCCTTGCACAGTCAACACCGTGGTGGCACTCTGGAACTTGAATTGGGAGACTGGATGGATAACAGGAGGTAAGTAAACCCTATGTGAGCAAATTATTATGTGGAGCCTACCTGGTTATATTATGATTCGCTTTTATGCTCTGTGGAGGATTTGAAAGAAGCATTTGATCTGCCTGAGTGGTTATTGCTATTAATGCTTTTGAAAAATGTCTCTTTGTAAGTTTGGTGGTTTTTTTTTTTTTCCCTATACCAACAGTGTGCTAATAAATTAAGTAATTTTTTTATTCATTCTTGATATTTAGAAATTAAAAAGAGGACATCTAAATGTCCATTTAGAATGTGTTTAGTATTCAAAGTAGACAAATAAATAGGAATAAAATTCAACATCACTACTTCAAAATACCCATGCTCTGCACTAGCTGTTAGAATTTTAGAGACAAAATAGTCTACCTGAGAAATGTTACCTTAGCATCATATCAAAAAGTGTCCAATCCTACATGGAATGTATAGTACTATATTAGCTTTCATTCTGCAGTAACCCTGAGAGAGATACTTGTATACATACAGGAAGAGAACACACTGGGGTCTTTGTCCACAATCAGAGTACCAACCCAGACACTGTAGTAATGTACATTATATTTGAATTCTTTAACATAATGTTCATCTATCTGATTCATGTGCAAAATCCAGTAGATCTTGACATTTGGAATTTTGCGTGGTGCTTCAGTGATTAAAAATAAAATTAACGTGATCAGAGGTAACCAGCTGTACAGTTAATACAGCAGAGTTGGTTAATAGAGGATCAAGTACAGAAGAGAATAAATGGAAACTAAATCAAACAAGTTCTGTTTAGGAACTTGGGAAGCATGGGAATCAGCTGTACATGCAGTATTTTGTATCAACAATTTTTTTTTCCTTTCATTATAGGTACCGGATCCTTGCATTTGATCATGACCTCCTTAGCTTCGCAGATCTTAACTTTGAAGAATGGCCTGTAGTCCTCATCACCAATCCAAAGTCCTTCCTTTACAGCAGTTCTGCTCATGAACCACTAGTCAAAATTCTTTATTCCACTCATATCAGGTACCCTGTAATCTCTTGATTTCACAATATTTAACTACATTTTAATAGTCGGGGTCTTGGTTATAATGTACATCTATATATTTATATATATAGACACAAAACCATTTTTTTAAATGCGTGTGTCCACTGTTCTCAGAATTCACTTTTCTCTGGAAGATTGTTCCTGAGACCTCACTGCGTATCCTATCTGTCATAAAAGGAGATTATATAGTAGTAATTAATGTTTTGTTTTATTTATGCATTTATTTCCCCTAAAGTCAATTAAACTTTTGTGTGTAACCAAAGCTGGTAGGTTATATTAACATGTAATCTGTGTTACTAATCTCACATGTTCACATTGCCTTTGCTGATTTCAGGATTTTGTCTGTGTGTTTTTCTAAGTATTTTCACTATTCGCTTCGGACTTCTTAGCCTCTTGTGTTTTCAGTTTTACATCCCTTATGTATTAAAACATCTTAAGCCTCTGACAGTTCTCATATTTTTTTAAATCTCTCCATCTTTCCATTTCTACCTTTTCTATTTATTTTTTTTTCGTTTGTGTTTCAAATTCCTGTGCCCTTTCCAACATCTTATATTTGCTGTTAAACCAATATGCATGAAATATATGGGTATATTGCACAGTATTGCAATCAAAAGAAGTTTGTCATACATTGCAGTTAGGAACCAGTGTCCTACTAAGTCTACCTGCTTTCCAGTTTCATATTTATATTATACATATGAACTGGTAGAATAGTTCATCATAACTATATCAGACTCTCCTTCATTTGACCTGAAACATCCTCTCAAATGCCTTTTTGTATTACCAGAAGTGAAAGAAGCTGTACGTGCAATATATTGAGTGTGTGTTAGTATCACTGCTTCACTGAATATAAGCACTGCCAAGGGACACTACATTTGTTGGTATCTCAGATCTGTAATACCAGTCTTGCCTTCCATTCCACTTCTCATAAATTCAGTTACAAAGACTGAGAGTTTATATTCTGACTCAAAAAAACCCCAAAACCCAACAGAAAAACAGACCACCACACCCAACAACAAAGGAGAGAGAGAGAGAGACTGGCAATTTTTAATGAAGACATCTACAAGTATTTGATTGTGTGTCTGTATGTGTGCAGCAGGATGCATCCCACTTGTGTTAGCAAATGTTTTGACAGCAAGAGTTCTAAGATTATTTCTGCCAGGACCTGAAGATCTCTGACACTTTTTCCTTTGTTCCACAGCCCAGTTTTCTATCCTATTCTTTTGCACCATACCATACGGATCTTCTCTTTTTAACTATAGAGAAGAGCTACCATGTTACCATTAGCCTACAGATATTTCACCATTTTAATTTCTAACTCTTTTGAACTCTTAAGTACAAGGTAGCGTAATCTTTAGAGACTTCTCTTCAGGAAGTAATGACAAATCTGCAAGTCCTGTAACAAATCTGTTTATTTTGCTGTTTTTTCGCTCCTTAGAATTCTGGCCTTCTCTCCTTCTGTCATTATCTCCGTCAAAGTCTATATAGATAGAGTTCACTTGGGGAATGCGCATCAGGTGTCTGGCCCTCTCTATGTATTGAAGTGGAGCCCACAAAACTACAGTGAAGGGTTCCATCACATAGATGTGACTGTCCAGGTAAGGTACTTGTTGGCATTCTTTGTATTGAATTTTTATGGTGTTGCGTCTGCTCCATCACCCTGTTGCATCACATAACTGGGGACAAAATACATGATAACAGACTTCTGTTCATATTTGTCTGATTACAAAAAACAAAGGGTTTATTAAATGAAAAAACACTACTGAGCACTAAAATATTTATAAAGCATCTGGAAAAATAAAAGATTCTTATTTTTCATGAGAAATATAATAAGACATAACAGAAGAGCAAGTAATTGCTCAAAAATAAATAATTTTGAATGGCAACAATTAGCTTTTAAGGTTGTCTTGGAAAAAAAATAATTGGGCTTGATCAAGGAAAACAGGAAGTAGCATCGTGTTGGTTCAGAAGGCAAAGGAACTGGATCTGGAACATTGGAATGCTGTCTTTGATTATTTGCTTGAAGTTCTTTTCATGATTTCTTACAGGCTGACAGTGAATACAGTTTCTGTGTCCCTGAACATCAAGCTTAACTGATGTTAGATTACTGGGTACAAAAAAGCATTTTTCTCTTCTTGGTACTTGTACCTTGAAGTGGTCTTCGAAGAACTCGATCAGACTGTTCTAACATTCTGCGCATTTGCACAATAGTAACAGGATAGTCAGCTTTGTTCTGCTTGGTGGAACCCAGCTAGGCATTATTTCTCACACGACAAGAGCGATACTGCTTGTTTTTTCTAATGGCCTTTCTGTACGGCCAGTGTTCTATCTCCTAGCTTGTTAATGATTTCTGTGATGCTTTACTTCAGAAAGCTGCATTTATAAGTAGTTTATTTTTTGTTTTGTTAACAATGACAAAAACATATGCACAAAACTGAGTAACATTTGAAGAGGGTTATACAGGCCTGCACAGCAAGAGTTTGCTTGCAAATATGTGCTTGTTATCACATAACTGAATTGGATTTTTTAAAAATTAATTTCCTTTCCTCTCCAGTCATAAATCACTATTACATCTAGTAGCTGAATAGTTTTGGGAAAGCAAGGAGGATGATGCATTAACTTGAGTTAGGTACCTGGAAAAAATACGAATATTCAATTGCTGTACATTGTTTCTGGAACTGTCCAAATATTGTCTCAGCTGTAATCACACTAAACATACCGAATCCTTTAGTATAAATAAACCATTTATTACATACTGGAAGATAAGATATCAGTGTTACACATGCAGATATATCAAACTGTTGAATAAATGTAGCACTGTTATTGTTTATCAATACCAGTTTCTAGAAAATATGCCAGAAAAGAAGCACAACAAGGCTTCAAAATATTTTAAGATGGGCTATTATCTAGAATTGAGTTTTCAGAAAACAAATGGTGGTGGTGGCCAATAAATAGTTGCTGTCTTACTTTCAGATTACAATCACCAATTTACTTGAAACTACAAAATTGACAATACGTAATCCTTTGTAGGTAGAAGTATTTAATACAGCACTATGCCAGACATGCATGCGTCAATTGGATCTTTCCAGAAAAGCTGCAGTGATAATTAGCAACTTTAACTAGATATTTTGTGCACTACTGGAATCTAACTGCTCTCTTATTTTATAACAATCTAGGATGCTTCAGGAAGAATTAGCACGCGGGGCCATATATTTGCTATGCAAGAAAACCTCTCTCTTAGATTTGGCTTTTGGCCGTCTCTTATTCTTCTCACTGACTATTATGTTCTAGTAAGTATTTTCAGCAAAACAGCTGTCATTCTCCATTGGTTTTCCCAGAGACTGCAGGAAGCATTTTTCTAATTCCTGGTAGACTTGAACGCACTTCGCTTTTTCCAGATATGACTTCACTGGAATTTCACAAATATTTCAAGTTTCCTTTCTCAAGTTGCACGCTTCAAATGTGAACGTGCAGCAATGGTTTATGCAAACAGTTGACTTCGTGGATTCAGTCACACTTGTCCATTTTTGGGCATAGGTACACACATTTTGTGCAAGTAAGAAATGGAAAAGAAGCTACTGGAGATAGTAGATAAAGGAAACATTGAATCAAAGAAAACTTCACTGTGATCTGTTGCAATATGTACTGGCAAGAAGGCTGAAAAAAGTCTTACATCAGCTGCTGGCATTGTAGCTAGGAAAAGAGGAAGAGGAAGGCAAAATTCCCATTGACTTCAGTAAGTTCCAGGTCATATCTGGAAATGTTAAAGCTCAGTGCATGCAAAGAAGGCATGTCGTAATAGTTCAGGTGCACTTATAGAACAACATAGGAAAGTCCACGTGACTGTAGATAGTATCATAATTGGCTCAAAGTTATTACAGTAGTTCTGTTAATCAGTAACTGATATTCTCCACGATGTCTTGAACAGCGTTTCTATTCCATACAGCACTCAGAAAATGTTTTACTTAGGAAGTGTATTTACACTTTTTCAACGGATGTGTTTTACAAACCCTGTTTTTGAAAGATTCAGGTCTATCACTTTCAGCCATCCAACTGAATTCAAGGCAGTAAGATGCAAGTCCAGTAACTTAGAAACTCTTAAGTTTCTTTTTACTCTACAGTTCAATGACACCATCAAGCTTTGAATGTATGTTTCAGTTAGAAATCTTTGTATCATTCTGTCGATGTCCATAAGGCATGCTCAAAGGCAGCTACTACTCCAGGGCTGGCTTAGAGTTAAAACTGTCTTTTCAGGCTCGTGTGCTCTTTGGACTGATTGTGCTGATTCAGATCGCCTTGCTCATTGTTTTTAGATACCTCCAAAAGCCAGCACTCAAAGGTATGAACCAATGTTTGTAGTTTCTAGAGGATCCAATTTTCCCTAAGCTTTTTTTACTATTTATCTGTATAAGTAATTGCACTGTTAATCGCCCTATGCATTTTGCATCTAGTACTGATTGGGTTCTCAGAAGCTGCTGTTTTGCTTTTAAGGGGACCCAAAAAACCTCCAATATATCAAATAAGGTAAATTTAAAAACTTGATCAGGTATCTTTGTTTAAACAAAAATTCAATTAATTGAAGTCTAAAGGTTTCATTTTAATTTTTTCACTGAAGAATCCAATGCATAGGGAAAGGAATGTTTTATTTTATAGTAGTTCTGTATGTGTGCTTGTTTCACTACAGCTGGCACAGAATTCTCTGTCACCTGAGTGGAGAAACAGATTTCCTTCTACAAAAATAATTTTTGTTTATCTTTGCAAAGAACATGAACACGCTTGGGTCTTTCTCAAAATTATATTAAGACCAGTTCTGTCATAACTTGCTATTTTGTTTGTGATAAATCTGGTAAATGAAAATTAATACTGTTAAGCTCGTGGTGTTTATCCTTTAAACAATTGTTTGAACCACACCTTAATAATGAGATTTTTCTGGAAGCCACCTCCCTTCCTATTCGTATCTGTGTATGTACCTTCCTTTATACTCTTAATCACGTAGCATCCTGAGGTAACTACAGCAACTGCTTACATAGAAAAAGAATAGATTTTTCAGTTGTCTTTATGGAACTCAGCAGCTAAAAAGGAAAAGATCTGATCAGCTAGGTCCCTGTAGACCATGACAAATGTTTTACAAATTAGTGAACAAATTCGTTAGAGCTGTAGATTTCCAAAGGTCAAGCTTGCCCTCCGGGAGTTAATGCTTTGTGAGAAGGGCAGCCACGTGAAAGGTGAAAATCTAAAAGCTAACTTGTATAGGAATGCGCTCTCGATCTCTGAATTGTCTGCTTCAGTTAGAAAATTAATATTGCTTTTTGTTGCTAACATCACACGCTTGTCAGAATGCTGCTATTTTAACACCTAGCCTTCATTTTATCTGAGTTGCTATCAGATCTCACTCAGTAAATTAACTGAATTTTCTTTGATTCAATCTAGTCCATGCTGACCCACCTTTTTGCACAGTTATTGTTTTGAATTTCTTACTTATCATTTAATATGATTTTTCTCCATGTTATTCATTCTAGCTAACTTATTTTCTGGGTATAGAATGGTTGTTCAGTTTTATTTACATACAGTAAGAGTACTCATTTAGAATGGCAGCTTCTGCTGCTGCTTTTAACATAGATTGTTATGTTTATCGGTTCCTTACTTTCAGTTATCACAGTAATAGTAGAAATGCATTCCCTTGTGTTTATTCTGTAGACATACCAAATACTATTTTTATATTTCTTATTTAATAGAATGAGTAACAATGTGCAGATTTGTTTCAGGAGCTGCAGTATTTTATCTATATATATATATGTGTGTGTGTGTGTGCGTGTTGCCACCTGAATCAAGTGTATTTTTCTTAAATGTTGTCTGTGTTTAGAAAAGCCAGGATTACTTACTCTGACCTCATATTCCCTTCATGTCTTCAGTAAAACAAACACCTTCTATTACTCAATTCTGGTTCTGAATTTATACACCATTCTGGGTAAGTAACCTAGAGTACTGGAAGACATAAATTAGTATTTTTAAATTAGTATTTTAAATTTAAATTTATATCAGATGCTGATGAAAAATGAGGCTTCTAACATCTTGGAGAATGGGATGGGGAACATCGATTTAAGTTACATAATCTATGTGGAATTTGAAAAGTTAATGTCCAAAGAGACTAAAGGTTTGTTTGTAAGAGCCTAACTTAGAAGCCCTAGAAAAATTAAACACTTAAATTACTAAATTACTCTCAAAGCAAAGTGAGTATTTTAAAATTCAATTTGGTTTTCACTTATTCTTTGAGTAAGATCTGGTTGTACTGTGGTGTAAAATGAGTATATGGAATGTACATTTCATATGACATGTCATTAAGACGTCTTGGCTCTGATGCTAACAATTTTAGCTCATTTCTCCTCTGATAATATGTTACTAAAACAGCTACTCTCTTGGCAGTCGGTGTAGTATGCGTAACGTAGTATAGCCTGCCCATTTTGACTTCTAAGCTGAGCCAAGCTGGAATTGTTTATGACCATGTCTTTCATATGTATTACTGTAATTCTGGGAAAAGGCCAGCATTTGAAAGGATCTGTCTTTTCACTTCTCTCATGAGGAAAATGTTGAAAATTGTCACAGAGATGAAACCAGCTTAAAAGTATTTTCACTGTGTATGACAACTCATTGGTGTACCATGATATTTTCACATCAGGAACATTCATCAGATTGCTGTTCGCTAAAGATGAAAACATTAGGCTTATTGCTATAGACAAGTAACAGAGAAGTCATTTTCCCCGGTTAACCACTTTGTCCACATGAGTACAAAGGGCCATATGGAAAAAGGGCCCTGTCTATATTGTGTTTTCTGATGGTGCCGTATGTTTGGTTTCCTCTCTTTCAGGACCGTGGTTTGTAGGTGAACTGATAGATGGCCAGATGGGGGCCTGTTTTTCCTTTGGGGTGTTCGTTGGTGGTTCCTTCTTACAGGGCAGTCTCACATTTGTGGTTGGGATTTTACAAGTACGTATTTATAAAAATTAAGGCTGGCAACTGCTTTTTTCTAGGGCTTTTTGTTTTTGTTTTTTTTAATAGTTTTATAAAGAAAGGAGTCATGAAAGGATAAAGATTAGTGCCCATGCCCGACTACAAGAGCTCTTTCTTACCTTTCTGCAGATTTAAAGGGCAGAAAGGAAGGAGATTGTGCATTATTTTCTCAAGCTTCTCTTTCCCTTATTTGATGTTGCTTCGGACTCCCCGGATGTCTGGATTAGAGGCCACCTCTACAGATTTACCACTCTAAAATTTGGGGTTTTTTTTGTCCTCAGCTCATGCACAGGTTGCAGCAATGAAGCAAAAGGAACTAAATGGCCAGGGCAGCCCTTGCACACTGAATAACGCTTCAGATCAGCAGGTGTCACTCTCCCAGCACACGAATCCAGTTTTCCCAGCAGTCTGACTGGCCTGCCCCCTCTGGTTTTCCCAGCTGCCATTAGTCTGAAAGAGAGGGTGTAGTTCCTTGGCATTTAAGCCAGACCAAGCTAGCATTGGTTAGCTTCATGGTCCCTCCCTTATGCCAGTGCTAACACTTGTTGGACACCAGAGTTGGGTCAGAAAGCTAAACTGACATAAGGACCTTCCTTTTTTACCGTGCCTGTATTTTGCCAAGTCTAGGTCCCTTAACCAGCTCCAGGAAAGGTCAGATGTGTGTCAGTGCCTCCCACTGCAAGGGAGTGGGCAGGAATGCCTGGTCTGGGACTGAGGCACAGGCAGCCACAGCTCTATTAGCTGCAGTGTTGTGGAAGTGCGTCCCGAGATTCCATCTCTGGGAATTGTACTCAGCCCTTAGAATGGGACAGTTTTGTGTCCTCTTAGCTTTCTATGCCCTCGTGTATGTTACCCAGAACTCTTGGCTTGCTCATAGTCTTATTTTTCTCTGCTCTTCTTTTCAGATGTTGTTTTTCAACCTGCCATTAATGGCCTATCTGTGCTGGTGCCTGTTGCTGAGATGCCAGGGTCACAGCTTCTGTTCTCACATCCGTCACGTCCGACGCCTCGTGGCTGTGGTTGTTCACTTGGCAATGACACTCCTCCTGGCCTGGCAGGTCTATTCCTGCTATTTCCTGCAGCGAACTTACGGGACCTTGGCTTTCTTCCTCTCCCCAATGAGAACGTGGCTGGTGGTGCTGACCTCAGCTCTGATTTATAAAACCTGGACGCTGAAATCATCTGAGCTCAGAACTTACATAGTAGAAATGAAAAACTGTCAGAGCTCCTGAAATACAAGTTCTTTGACTTAAAAAACTGTCAAGGTACAACCTACAGTTTTGTGATGCTGGAATTCCATACAGCCCAACCATCAGTTGGTAGGATCTGAAGCTGCACCTGCACTGCTACAGAGCTGTATTAAACAGTAAATGTATAACAATATGTATTATATACTTTTATTGTATTATATGTATACAATATACTGTATAATACATGTTATATAATACAGTTATACATTATACATTAATACAGTATACAGTAAACTGTAATAATCTCTATAATAGGGATTTTGTGATACAGAAGATAGGTATATCCGTAGGGATCACAAATGGAAAAGTTTGCTCAGTACTACTGTGAATGGAAAAATATTTTTTTATTCATTAAATTCTTGATTTTTATAATGCTGGGGAAAATGAGCAGAGATCTTGTTAATGAAGCCCAGGATTTATGCCTAACTTGGCTTTTTATTTCAAGTTTTACATATATTTTTACAAGATTAACTACAAGACCAGACCAGATGTCTTTATGAAGTAACAATTATTACAAAGGTGCTGTGGTGGCCTTCACAGTAACAGTCCTATGCTTATACACTTTTTTCAGTTCATAATGCTATATATGAGCAGTTTACAGGCTGTTAGGCGTGTGTATGTGTATTTGTGTTTATGTGGCCTATTGCTCTGTTGAGGTTGCCAATTTTCCCCACACTTGACTGGTGAAAGGAGAGTGAATGATCAATGTTGCTGGCATTCCCAGCTGCAGTCAGAGTTTAGCTTTAAAGCAAAAAATGGGGATAATGCCCTCAGGATGGGAGAGCCCAGAGGAATTGTGTGGTCTGATGCTTAGAATGCGTGTAAGCGAGAGGATTGGGTCTCAGTCAAATGCACTGACGAGTGACCTAGGAAAACTCATTTCTTTTGCTTTCAGTTTTTCTAAGTCTAAAAATGATAGGACAGTTACATTTCTGAAGAATGCAATGATCCAGAGCCAGAAGAGCTGAGGTGCCTTTATCTGTAAAGTAAGGAGAACACTGGCCTGCTTCACAAGACTGCTGTGAATAGAACATTTAAAATACTTCAGGTAATTTTACAGTAACTTATTTATGGCTCCTCAAGAAAAAGGAGGAGTAACTTATTTATGGCGCCTTAGGAAAAAAAAAACACCAGTGACTGTAGTAGAACATACAGGAAAAGAAATTGAATTGGAAGAAAATATTAAGTGCAGCTAAGACTTTTGTTATTTCTAAAAGTTGACAGTTTTCCTATTCCTTAATTCCTGTTCCTCAATGATTGATGATGTAACAGGAAAAAGAGTAATGCTCTCATTTGCATAAATTAAATACACTGGTAGGAGAATACAGAATGTCATTTGTTGCTACGTAAGTTTGTTTTGCAAAGCTGTTAGAAAATCAAAGAGGCAGGGCACAAAATTTTCTCATGAGAAACACTATTGAAAAATTAATAATAAAACTGACATTTCACAATTAAGTTACTTTTATGTGATTAGGGAGCATAAGAACTGGCAATAAAATGCTTCATATCTATCTCCTGTGACAAGCCCCTGCTCTGAAATGAGAACTTTTTTTTTTATTGTGGTGGTAGCAGTTGATTGCAATGTAACCAAACCTCAATGTAATCAAATATCTGTGGACTTAAAAATGTTACAGTCTGTCAACTACTTACTTTTTGGCTCTGTGCATTGTGTTTGGTAGATGGATGGAATTCTTTAAGAATCTATTAATGCTATTCTTAGTGGGGTGAGCAAACGTGTTTTATTTGTGGATGTGTTTTCCCTGGCTCCAGCAACTCATGTAAGAATCACATGCTCTGAAAGGTGGTTGATGTGTGAATTATATACATACGTGGGAATGATGTAATGAATTTTGAGAGCAAGGGACTATCCTACTGCTCCGGTATCACAGCAAAGAGCACACTGTAGAAACTCAGAACTCTACCCTGCCTAGGAAGCACCTCTTAGCTCATGCTTTACAGACACAGCTATTGCAGCTCTTTGTTACCTAACAGACAAGTAAAACTTACCTTGTGTCACATTAATTTGGATTTTCTCCTTCATAAACAGTTTTCCAATATTCTGAAACCCTAGCAGGAAAATACTAACTTTCCTGCTTGAGCTGTACACTTTAACACAGGAAGACTATATTTACCAATACCTTCTTCAAAGTTTTTTAATTCTTTGCATCTCAGCAGGCTGACTGCCCAGAGTAGGAGCTAGTCTCTGATTTAGCTACCCTTCTCAGATAGGCAAGTGGTTGTCAAAGTTAACTATGAGTAACAAAAATCACAATACACTATGTTTTCCCTTAAAATTCAAACAAAATAAATTGGTTTCTTAAAATGCAGCCCATGTCCCAGAACAATGAACTTAAATGAACTAGACAAACCTCTGGCAAATATGCAGGTATTATGATAAATTTGCAAGCCACCTTATAAAGAAAAATGTGTTTGTTCCTTCCTTGGCCCATGGTGCCCTGAAGGCACAAATCAACATGATAGGCTGAAGTGAGACATTCCACTTATAGCAGGCGCTGTGTTGTCCAGGTTTGGTCCTCTTTCAAAATTAAGCTCTTCTGCTCACTGAAAGGCAGCATTTCTACCGAGAAGATAACACCATATTGTGCTGCAATGTATCTTGGCCTCTCCTGTGAAGACTGAGAGAGTTGGGGTTGTTCAGCCCGCAGAAGAGAAGGTGCTGGGGAGACCTTACAGCAGCCTTCCAGTACCTGAAGTAAAGCTGGAGAAGGACTGTTTACAGGGGCATGGAGTGATAGGACAAGGGGTGATGGCTTTAAGCTGAAGGAGAGGAGATTTAGATTAGATATAAGGAACAAAAGCAAATGGCTTTGACATTCGTTACTTCTGCCCTATTGTTCTCTTTCTTTTAAAATGGCTGTTTCGGGGTAGGCATGAGAATACAGTGGTCTTCTGAAGTCAAGAGTAACCCTTCCAAGCCGCTCATTAGGAGGATAAGCCGGAGCTACATGAAGTGAGCAAAGCAATTGGCAGATCGTGGAACCAGACTGCTGAAGTACTTCACATATGGCTGGCAGACATTAATATGAGCTGTGGTAAATCAGTCCTTCATAGTATAAATGTTTGCATTACAATACTCTGCAGGGTTTGTTGGTTTCATTTGGGTTTTTTTAATCTGCATGGAGGACCTCCTTTAAAGTACTTAATTCTCATTTGAAACTACTCTAAAAGAACACTTGAAATGATTATTTGGAAAGAAAAGAGATTCTGAGAATGTCTTTCAAATATATTTTGTTCTCTTTTTTTTTAAGTCTCTTAGAGAAAGCACGTGTATTTTTTCATGCTGCTCTCTGTTTATGAAGAAATTCATGTGTTCATTAGCGAATTACACGCAAGATGCTGTGAAATGCAAAACATAAACTAGGAAAAAGAGGGAAGATTCTTTTGCATGTGTTACCCTTGCTGCTCCAAGGGCTAAGCAAAACTTGCAGAGGGAAGTTGTCAGTGGAATGCCATTGCCATGCATAATTTCCTATAACTGTCATCAGTGAAAGCTGGTCTGATCCAGTGATCCCAATAAAGAGATCCTGGCATTCAGTGTAGTGGAAAATGCAAGGATCATGGGGGAGAGAGGCTTTTCCCATCTGCTTTTCCTACTGTATAGCATACTAAAAAAAAATAAAAATACAAAAAAAAAAATCCCCTAAACCAGTTCCCAAAGTTCACAGAGAAAGAACCCCTTTCTGGAGCTGGCCTAGGCAGAGACAGAGCTGCCTGCAGGGCACCGAAGCTCACTCAGGCTGCCTGGCCCGAGGACACGGGACAGGCTGTTCCAGTTTGAAATGCTGCCCATGCAGCAATAATGGATTGTTACTGCCCAAAGAGAGATGTAGCTACTACTCTGGGGGAGCAGGACATAAAGGCAGGTCCATCCCAGCAGGATAGGCACTTGCAGAGGGCATCCTGCCCTCCCCTGATTGCCCCCAGAACCAGAAGAAAGTCAAAGCGTGCTGGCTCCTGTCCAGACGTTACCTCATCAGAGCCCTGTTCTTGGCACTTTATTTTCCCTTCCCACATTGCCCAGCCTGGGGGGCAAAGGAAAGTAAGTAGGGGCTGATGGAGTGAGGAAGGCTCCTTCCTGCAGAGGAGCAGGGACTGAGGGAAGGTCTTGGAGATACGGAGAAGCCTGTCCAAGAAGAGGGTGGAACAGAGGAGGGTAGACACATAGCCCCATAAAACCTCACTGTCTTCTCTCACCATTTGCCTTCAGACAATCTCCTATAAAAATAAATTGCACCTTCTTGCATAAACACTGCTTTGCTACTTCATACTTACAGTTTTCTTTCGATACCACTGACTTGTTTAGCCACCCTCTTACCACCATTCACCCAGAGCAGAGTGCTGTAGCAAAATCCGGTATCTCTCTGATTGCAAAATTCGGTGTTCCTGCAGCTAAAATTTCTTGATTCATTTCTGCTTCTTTCTGTGCTTTTCCTAAAGACTTCCCAGTTGTGCCTCACAAAATATTTTCTGGGTTTGGAGCTTATTCCAGCTGCTGTTACCCTTTCGTATTGTGGGATAACGCCGCCTGCCTGTGATCTTCTTTTATCCCCTGGCAGTCTATTTATGGATTGTATAAACATTTCCCACTGTGAAGAGAACCCAGTAAAGAGAAAGGCAGCGTGTCAATAGAAGACAGCAATGTTACAAACAACAGGACTATGTAATCCTGCATCTGCTGCTTCCATGATCAATGCATTAAAGTATAGAATGAAGAGATGAAGCTATCTGAAAGGCATCTGCCTTCACTCTCTTCACTTTTGTAAGAGCAGCTACTATAAACTGCAGTGAGAAACATTTATGTCTGGGCAGGCAAGCTCTTTTCATGGTATCGCTGATATTTTCCATGAAAACCTGACACTAAACTATATGGCCTAGCACTAAACCACTAATAGGCGCTCCTATGAAAAAAAGTGTGCTTGTCAGATTATCAAAGAAGGAGCCAACAAGGAGGACAAGAAACATGATGAAATAAAAAAAGTTAAGGGAAAGGGGGAAAAAATGGAGGGTAAGAAAGCAGAGGGGAATGAAATATAGGACAGCCAACAGCAACTCTTCAAGGTGCAGAGGGAGAAGGGATGGAAATGGGAGCGCATAAAACTTTACCAAATACAAACAAGCAGAAGACTGACTCAAAAAA
>VXBL01002525.1:85422-123004 GCA_013400195.1 Aramus guarauna | reverse complement strand
AAAAAAAAAAAAAAAAAAAAAAAGGTCTGTCTGTCCAATGCTGTTTAAGTTTTATTACCCGTCGCAACAAGAAACACTTATTTATAGAGATTGTATAGCTGAACTTCTAGTACCTTATTGTGGTCACCAAACTCCTACTCTGAATTCACACTTGCCCTTGCTTAAGATCTTATCAGCTGTCACAGTTACCAGTTATTTGTCACTCTCTGTTAAATGAGACCTCTCCCATAGTACAAAATATATGATTGGTCAAGACTCATCCTATTACAATAATTAAGAAATTAAGACAAGGTGAAAAAAGATGTATTCATATTTTTTACAACTGTGGGCACTTTGTTCAAAGCATTTTCTCCTTTTGATTTTTATTTATTCTTAAGAGGTAACATAAGCCAGGATTCACAAGTAAATAAATGCTTCTGTGAGAATCCTAAACATCGGGGGTACCAGGCTGAGGTTTACTTTGACTGTCCCCATCTTTATTTTTTTTTTTTCCCCTAAAGCCATTTGACTAATGCTGACAGACCCTGTAATATTGCCCTCCATAGCTTACCTACGACAGGAATGCTGCTGCAATCAAGCTGCCTTTATTCCAGTAAAGAACCAGCATCTCAGCATGATCTCACTCTGTGTCACCCCTCACATCATCAGCTCTTAATAGGCTTATGACCTGTGTGGATTACTAAGCAATTGCTGTAAAAACAATAGTGCTGGGAATTTTATAATTTTATCATATTTTGTTTTGGTTGTGAAAAACAACTTCCTAGAGGACTCTCATTCCTGGAAGGTGTGGCAACACACAGTGCCAGAGATGAGCTCGCTCTGGAGCAGCTCTGCAACAAACACTGTTCAAAAGTACAGAATTTGTACTTTGGACAAGCGAATGCAACTCTGGAAACATAAATATGTCAGACTGAGGCCTTCACCTATAAGATACAAAAGGAAAACAACATTTTAACATGATTATTGTTATGGTTGCTTTCTTACGTTCATACAGCACAAACTCCCCACAGTTCATAGTTGCAGTCTCTTTTGAAATATACAGCTATTTAATTAGCTTGCTTTGGATACTGCTTTGGATACTTGGATATTGGAAGAAGGGTCCTCAGTTTTAAGAATCAAAGGCATTTTTCTCAAAACAGGCTGTTGAAACTGAAACAAAATCAATAGATTGAGGAAGCCCAGTATAGGGAAATGGAACTTACAGGATGTTGAAACTTGTATGTAGCAAGACATTAGTCTTGAAGCATGGAAGAAAATACGAAAACATTGTGGTGACACCATGCCCCCAAAAGCACCATATATATGTACTATTAGACAGACACACATAAAAAAACCCCAAATTCCATGGCGGACTTTCTGTTCCTAATTAAAACTGATACTATTTCAACTCAGCAGCAACAGTAATACAAAAACACTCTCATTTGTAAAAATAGTCTTGCATCCATAACCATTTTCAGGAGCAGTAGCAATGGAGTCTCAGGTTAAGACCAGCTTTGCTGCAGGGGTGTGGAGTGTTAATGGTTGGCCATGTATGTTGAGCGGGCTGTTTTCTTTTGCATTTAGATATTTGCTTTAGGAATGAACTGTGAGGATGAGGGCGTTTATTCAGAAAGATCAAGTGTGTTAAAGTGTATTAAGGCTAATCTGCTGCCTGGCAGAAGTTAAATGCAGAATACATGCAGTGGGTAACAACATATAGGGTGATGGCAATACTGTTTTAATCTGAATATTCATTTCAATCTGAATATTCATACCACGCACAGGCACGTGAGAGCAGGTAGGAGGGAAGCAAGAAAGGAAAGGGGACAATGCACACATCAGTACACTCATTAGAGCTGCTGTTTGGAAAGGCTGTATTCCCATCAGCTCCCTCCCCATTAAATCCAGCCGACATGACAGGAATGCAAGTCTAGAGACAGTGCTCAGGATCACGGCATTTCCTCCTGCCTCTCATTTTAATATACTGTGAATTATCAAGCCTTACGCACCCGCATTGCTTAACTTTCACAAGTGAGTTACCATCTATAAACAGTTAATATGGAGGAATTCACAGAATTTCACTCACCTGTTGCTTTCTGCCTTTATTTGCCAACTACAATCACACTGATTTTACTGCATAAAAATTTGGGCTTCTATCCCAGTGTGACACAGTTATTAGTGCTGCTTGAGTTAGTTACGCTGATGTTGGATTCACAGTCTAGCTGAAAGCGAACCATTCGCTAGTTTTGTAGTTGAAAAATGTATTCTGGAAGATTTTAGATCACCTAATGCTATATTGCAGGTGTGTTTTTCTCCCTCAAAGTTTATGGCATCTGTCACTGCGTGCTTCCCTCTTTCAGGGCCACTTTCAGCACTAGGAAATGAAAGGACTGTTTTTCATATTGCTCACAAACGTATCAGGCAATTTTGATACTCATTTTTCTTACTTTATACAGCATGCAAAATGATTTGTAATGCCAAATTTCTTGCATAGTGTTTCCTTCCTAGTCCTTGGATTCCATTTAGTTGGAGCCTAGGTAGTGACTCACACAGATCTAGATAATCCATTCTCTGGACAGTTCAACTGACGCTGCTGTTTGAAATAACTTCTCTTAAAGGCAAACAAATTAAAAACAAAACCAATCACCTGTAAGTCAGAATGTGTCATGAACAACCCTATTCTCAAAATAAATATATTTTAATCTTTCTAAATGTTCATAGTACTGGAATTCTAATGTCTTTAAGATAAGATCTGTTCCATTTTCTCTTCCTGGCTTTTGAAGACACATACTTAATCTCATCGGTCTCATTTGGTTTGGGGTTATGCTAGTCAAACTTGGAAATGGTGACTCATTTTTTCGAGTTTCCCCATTGAGATGGTCAAAGAGCATTGTTAGACCAAAAATTCTGAGCCAAGATAAGTTACCGAGGGAACAGAAGGTCAATAGTCTGCAAAGTTACCTTCTGCCATCAGGCAGCATGTTTTGAGATTCTGTCTGTCACCCTGGAGAGATGCAAAAAAAACAGAAAAACTAGTGAAAGCAGGGAGATTATCATAAAAATGAGTAGATTTTAGAAAAGGAATTCTAAAAAGAAAACTTCACTTAAGTCTGGAATGCAAAAATTGAGAAGAGTAAATAAGGCTTATCCTACACCTGAACCTATCGCTGATGAAAGTCTCAGGTTGCACACAGATGGAATTGTAAATGAATTAGGTTTCAAGTGCTCTGAAAATAGGGGATATGATATAATACAGAGAAATGGACAGTGGAAATTTGTTCCAGATGGTAAAATGGAAATACTTTTGTTATGAGAGACCTTGAATTCCAGAAATGGAATTTTTCATTGTAATTATCGGTAAAAATGAGAATAGTTACATTCTAAAATGATTAACCACATTGACTGGACTGTCAGTGCAAACTTACACTAATAAATTAAAAATTCCTAGAGAAGTTCCTGGGCACTGAGACAAACTAGCATGGGAATGGTGCACATCTATGCTAGTAAATTCTTCTAATGACCAGAACTAGGTGGCTGCATACAAACTGCTTATTGGAAATGGTTCCTGGGATGTTCTAACTTTCAAACTGTATCCATGAAATATTTGCAAGTGTGCTAGCTGGGAACTGTCAAAATCATGTCAAAGAACGTATTACTCGTTTCTAGTACACATGATTGCATTCCTGTTTCCAGTTCTATTTAGTTTATTAGCATCCCAGAATCTCTGCTTTCAGTACATACAGAACAACTTAATGGTTTATTTAAGAAAGCGGAAATTAGTTTAAGTAAAAACTTGCTCACTGTTAGAGTTAGAATCCAATTATTTTTCCCGAAGCAATTACTTTTACTTAGAAACTGAGACGATCTGTTTTCCAATATTGCCTCCATTCATCATGGACTGGAAAGCGGCTTCAAGAGAAATAATGAAATAAGTTAGTGCCAAGTAAAATGTGCCAAGTAACTTTTAAAAAAGAAAAAAAAAAAAAAGGTAGAAGCAAATGTATTAAACAGTTCCCCAAAAAGGAGAGATAACCTTTGCAAAAGGAAAAGGTTTATAAACACTCTATATAGTAAAATAAATGGAAAAAGCTGGTGCAAAAGAATAAATCTTTGAGTAAACAAAATATGAAATATGACTTACATATTTTATCAAATTCCTTCAAAATACGTATGCATACCAGTAAGTAGCAATGACTAGAATAAATTTAAAGCTGTAAGATTTGGCTGTCGCTTAATTCTACTGGTTTCCAATCTTGTGGGACTAGAGACTAAATGGACTAAATGATACCCTTCCCTGTTACTTGAGAGGGAAGCATTCTTACAGCACATCTTGAATCACCTGGCTCTCAAGCTTTGTCTCACTGGAGTCACAAGACCTTCTTCATTTCTATATTTTTTTTGTTACAGATTTTTTGAATAGGCTACAGGCTATTTTGTTCCTTTAAGAGAAATTAGTTTTTACTTTAGCAATCTCTAATATGCTTTCCCCTTTCCTGTGTGTACTTTTCAATGTATTTGTTGTTAGCAAATCCAACAACAAGCACTGTTAGATATTGGGTTTTTTTAAAGTATAAGTTCAAGGTTTCCAAAATACCATTTTCTTACACACAAGTTCTAAGAAATGGGCAGCACCTTAAATCTGTAAGATCAGATGACTATCATCAGCTGTTAAGGTAGCAGTTTAACAATTAATTCTGCCCCAATAGACAAACAAAAAAAAGTCTCAAAATGTATATTCAGTGATTTTTTTAACATAAAATAATCGCATTACAGAACATTTTAACACCTTGTGAAAAACATATATTTTATTATAAAATAAAAATCATGGTTTAGATAAAATACAAAAATTTGAATTGGCAAATGAAACAGGAGGTGGTTAACCTCTACTGTCATTGTATTATTATTCTTAGCAAATGGCGTAAAAATCTTACCCCCAATGTTTGCTAAGCCTTCTACCACAGTCTCTCTGACCTGTCAATGCAAACAAGTCTGTTTAGCTTTCTTCAAACAAGATTAACACTTCTTAGATACATGCCATGAAACTGCCGCAGAAACTACCAAAAGCTGAAGAATTCTCTTGCTACAATGGACAGTGCTCTGTTTGGGCCAGATTCTTTCATCAAGAAAGGAGTGAATCCTTTCTGATAAACATGCAGGCAATTTAATTCTTCAATCAGAGCAGAGACATCCCAGCCCCTACCAAAATTTCACATATCAGGATTTTCCCAGGAAAATTTACTCATCACCTGAAGAATCAAACACTAATTTAGATCCCCCACCAGGAAGGGATGGATAAAGCATCTACTCATCACAAAATAATAAATTATAAAGCTTGAAACAAAATTTCAGACAAGATCCCCAAAAGCACTCAGGACACTAACTAATCAGGTATTTGAAAGTACATCTTTTGGAAGGTCTGATCGTCTAAGTAAAAAAGCACTTGCACCCTATGCTGAAAGAAAGAACACAGACAGCAGCAGCATGTAATTAGAAAAGTCTGCCATACTACAGTCACACCATCCCCAGCAGGCACCTACTAAAACAATGCTACCTAATAAGCTTTCAATTACACTTACGCATTTTTAAGAAAATCTCTCCAATTCTGAGGCATGGTAAGAGAGCCAGGGACAAAGAAATTGGACTTCCCGTAGTCAGAGTATGACCTGAGGAGACAGTATTGAAGGCCATATATTAAATATAAAAGTTCTTACCTTCAGTTTACCCTCTTGGATCCACTGACAGAGTTGTAATACACTAGCTTCTTGTTTGTCCATATAGTTCAACACTAAGAATCTTTCCCTGTGAAAGGAAAGAATGAGCCTTGATTTAAGAAACATTGGTAAGCGTATTTTGAAATCTTTACAAACCTTTTCAGGAAACAGCATTATTGAAACGGAAGGGTTATGAGTACTAATTACAATGAGACATAGCTTAGAGCTTTGCCAGCTTGTTGAGACAGTTCTCTGCAGTGGGAGCTTGACAGTAACATCAGTTTTAGACAAGTAATTCTGTTCAAGTATCAGAGAAGAGCAATAAAAATCAAGTAGAATAAGCAAATGTCCATAAAATGTGAGCGAATTCCTATTCTTTTTTACTTTTTTGTTGTTGTCGTTGTTGTAGGGAGAATAATTAATGGACCTGCAACTAGATGGCAAGTACAAATTAACTTTCAGGCTCCCCAAAACTTTGCATATCCTGCTGTCACAGCCATCTATAGCAATCAATAGAAACTGAAATGACCATCAAAAATGATAAATACGTGTAGCAACATACTGACTAAATTCTCCGCTGCCTTCTACTATGCATGGTGTATTTTGGTATTTTTATCCACTTTTTAAAAGTGCAGACAACAGTTACAGGGACAAGAAAAGAATTTTAATTGGAAGAGGTCAATCCATTTGCACAGAAACCAAAAGTCTCCCCAACTTTCTGCAATACAATGAACGCAAAATCTCCTAAGACATTGTGCTCCTAATCTCTGCCTTAGCTCCACCTGAATCCTGACAGGAGATTCAGCAATTCCCAGAGTCATAACAAATATTAAAAATGTAATTTCAATACAATCACTGCATCAGCTGCATCGTTACTTTAAAAATATTTGATTTTCTCTCTGCCTGAATTCCTACACTTGGAGAGAAGGCATTCTGCACATCTGAGAACAGAACCATGGCAACACCTCCCTCGTACTGAAGAATCTGTCAGAGACTCCAGGACTAAATCAAGCAACCACAAACAAAGCATAACGACAGACAAATATATTAACATGTAACAACATCCCTTCCCATTTGTTACGCTGATACAGACAAATATAAGAGAAAGGATATATTGAGGTTGTGATTATAGTTTCCTTTTTCAGTATGCAACATTCTGTTCCAATTACACATGCCTATTGTGGATCTACAGACTACTTTCTGAACATCAGAGTCACAACATCACATGCACAATCTACCTGGACCTTGGTCACAAGTTCTGAAAGAGAAACGTACCTTGTGATATTCCTTTCTTTCTGTATTTTTTCTATGTCAGGAGGCAGTGGAGGAGGATAAGGCACATCTTTGTTATACTGAGAAATCTGTCCACACAGGATGATATGGCTGTTCTGATTCATCTGTTTGGACAGCACAAAGTGAAAAAATTACATTCCTTGGTCTCAGAAACTAAATTTGCCAGAGATGCAATAGATTATATTGCAAAATTTTCACATGGATATCCTTATTTAGAGTCACATTTCCTAGAAAAGAGAGGGAGAATTGCAGGTGGTCCCATTCAACCTATAACAACATTCAAATAGATAAATACAGGGCAATAGAGGAAAAATAAATGCTATACAGCCTATGTGTAATTTAAAAAGGCATTAAATACAAGGAATATAAGAAATTATTATCTTACTGCAGGCCCTTTTTGTCAGGAGGAAAGGGGTAATAGGACAAATAAGTTTGATACAGCTGTTGGATACAGCTGTGATTTAGAGCTCCCAAAGATGGCATTGCCACCAAAGCCTCCCTGCACGCTGGTCTCCGGTATGAATTAATTCAAAGCTGGGCAGGCAGGCACTGAAGAGTAACTAGAATATATCTGACAGCTAGTATAATCACCTGACTTATGACTGTATCACTGATGTCTCCACCAACATTGTCAAAGTAAACGTCCACACCGCCTGGGCAGAGTTCACGTAGCTGCTCTGCCACATGCCCCTTCTTGTAATTGATAGCAGCATCAAATCCCATTTCCTGGACCAAAATGGAGCACTTTTCATCTGTGCCAGCGATCCCCACTACTCTAGAGCAGCCCTCCAGACGGCCAATCTGCAGGTGCACAGTTAAAAAAATCAAAAAACAAACAAATAAAACACCCCAAACCCCTCAAACAATAAAGAGAAGTTAGATCATTCATCTGCATAGAAGTACCAGTGGGAGGAAGAGAGCCTTAGGTGGTGTTACAGTTATCCTCATCCGACTAAACCCCAGGCAGCAAAGTTCATCGCACACCCCTGATCTCATGTGACACAAATGTCTCTAGAGAAGGGGCAGGTACAATCAAAATCTGCCATCTTTACAAAGTCAGTGACTGCAGGAGCTTTAGTCTGTGGAGTCACCATCAACTGGCAGTACTGGAGAACCAAATGCAGTATAAAATCACCATCTGCCAAGTACTGTAACATAGCTAATGAAAGGCCAAAAAGATTGGGCAATAATTGATTTAAAATGCATTCTTCATAGATTTACTTATGCACTGTTTCTTCATAGCTCCTCTTTATTAGTAAGTCTTAAGCTTGCTTAATATCGTTTGTGTTTGTATATGTGTGTGTGTGTATAGATACATATTTGTAGATATGCACATACACATGCACAAAAAATAAACCACAACAGGTTCTGCAAAGCTGAAGAGGATAAAAGGGCTATAAATATCAAAACACAAAGGATGGCATGGAACATAACATGAAGAAGGGTTTACTACAGTTTTCCACTCACTATTTGCTAATGTAGAAAAAAAAGTCACCAGTCAACTGTGTTCAAATGGCAGACCACTATTAAATATATAGTAAATACATGTATTTATACCATCTACTTTATTTATGCTAGCGACAAGTAATCACTCTTTCTCCTATCCCAGTTTCATGAAACTTGTTTCACGGCTAAAATCTTTCTCAGTGAGAATGTGAGCCAAATCTGTGAAACTGGCCCTTCCCATGGAGTTATACCTCCTCATGTTTACAATGATTTTATCCGTACGTTTACTAACCAGCATGTTTCAGAAGATAAACTTGGTAACAGAGTACACTTGCATGTCTTAAGCCTACTTACCTGACCGGCCAAAGAGCCGCAGGCACCAGCTGCTCCGCTCACCACCATTGTCTGATTTGTACCCACAGTCACGTGCCCTTTCTCCTTTATACCCAACAGTGCTGTCAGTCCTGTGATGCCAGCTGCACCCAGAAAGTAAGAAAGGCGTCCATTTACAAGTTGTGGAACAAGCTACAAAACAGAAACGCGTGGTGGTGTTAATTTTTTTATAGGGTGAGGTTTCGCTGTTTGCTGTTCGATTGCCTGAGGTTAGAAGACTAACTCAGGATATTTACCAGGCAAAGTACAACTGGTAGGGACAAGCTATCTATAAATTTGCCCTGCCCTGATAACAAGTTTACACAAAATGAAACAAAGATTGTATTTCCATAGTTTTTAAACAAAGTCACTCACAAAAACTTAAATTATGGAAGTGTCAAAAAGCAGTTGGGAGAAATTTCTAGCAATGGTGAACTATCCCTATGTTGGTATAAAGGATAAAATAGCACCATTTTATCAAATATTGTGATTGCAGATCAGTGGCAAAGGGTCCTAAAGGAAGGAGTTTATTGGCAAGTATACATTTTTAAACTACAATAATTTCCTGTGTTATATGAGAATGATCAACAGAATATCCCTAATGCACTGTCACCTCTCCACTTTCAGTTAATATTGAATACCCTTTCTTCTGTGGATGTAAAATCTCAAGTAAAAACTTTCACTAGCATATGTTAGTGGAATAAATTGAATTAAATATATCTAATGCCTTTTATGTCTTACGATTACAGTCTCATGGATCAGGAGATCTACTAGAATTAGAATAATTAACAGAATTAAGCACCTTCAGGGAAAGTTATTAAAAATCCAACAATTGAAATAATACTGGCATGTCTGGTAAACCAACAAACGCACATACATTTTTCTTTTCAAGAAGAGAGAGAAATTGATACAGATTTTGCCACCTGTCAGTTGATCTGCCTTCTGAGAACTGGTTGCTCCAATAACATTCACTTGTTTTTGACTAAGAAATAGTATCATTAACCACTCTTAAAAAAAAAAAAAAATTAGGAAAAGAAAGACAGTCTGGGCTTTAGCATTCATACTACCTTTTGTAGCAAGCTTCCATCTAGAATTGCCACTGTCTGCCAGGGCCAGTTGAAGGAAGTTACAAAGTCTCCTTTAGCAAGGTTATCATGCTTGCTCTCCTCCACAACCCCAATGCCCCCACCATCAGCAACTTCAGACAGCTGCCAGGGCAGGAGGTAATCTGAGCCAGTATCCTCATTCATTCGGCAGCGCTGAAAGACAAGGCTTTAATGAGAGGGTCTGGTGGAACACATGGTTTGTTTATGAGTTCAAACGAAGCTGGGGATGAGATATGTTTAAAACTTCAAACACAAAGGGCTACTCAAAAATCTCTCAATAAGCCCCAAATATTAATCATCTTTTCTTAGATCCCTATTTCCCCTCTTGTTTGCTCAGTACAAAACGAGGATGGAACATTCTGATCTCCTCCAGCTGTGTTACCAAAGCCAACACATTCTACAGATGCTGCCTCAAAGTCAGCCGTGCAACAGAAGATGACAGGCTTGGGTCTGACAAGAATCCTATAAATGCCATTCCTTAACTGCATGAATCATAGAAATGCAGGATTGAAAAAACCACCCATAAGTCATTCAGTCTATGCCTATGCACTGAAGAACAGTCAAATATATGTAGACCATCCCTGACAGAGATCTGTTGAATGAAACATCTTGAAATCTCCCCCTGTAGCCTGAGTTAGTACTTCAGGATTCTTAAAACTTCCTTAATTCCCAAGCTAAACCAGCTTTCATGAAATGAAGACTGCTTCTTTTCTACTCTATCTATGCTTCAGAATTCTCTTCACAGCAAACTGGGTCTGTCTGGTTCTCCTCCTACCTTCACTTTCATTTCAACCCACAACTCTCCCAACCACATGATTTCTACAGTGTTGCAGAATTAGGTGCAAGTGCTTGGTTATGGCTTCATTCACTAATCTCCTCTCTGTTTCCATTCTTTACAAAGTATTGACACATTTTTGTCCTGCCATCACCCACTTAAGAAGAAAATCTGACTGTTGTTTGTAAACAAAATTGGTAATAGCTAAATAACATTTAATTTGAATCATTTATATGTTTTGTCTAGATTTTTTTTTGCCTGATCGTGTCCCTCTCTTGCTTCATCATGAAATATTCTTCCTCCTCTACCCACACTCCCCTGAATTGAAAAAAAACTTCCTTCCATGAGGGGAAAAAAAAAAAAGTTAAAAAAGTATATAAAAAAGGCAAAGTTCAGAAAAAGCTGATACAAACAAATCTGTAATGGTATACCAGGGCTCAGTCTCTTCTTGGTCCTTTAAATTCATATTCCTATATATATCATAGGCACATTAATGCCAAATTCCTTCCCAATGTAACTCCATCAGAATGAGTAGAATTACTAAGTTATACTAGAGATACATTTGTCCTAAAGTTGGTAACTTTGGTGTTAAACAGCATGACAGATACAGAGTTGAAGATATTTTAAAAAAACAAATTCTGGCTTAGCTCTAAGTCCATCACCTACCATGTAAGGGTCCACTGAGAGATACATGGTTCTAACAAGTACTTGCCCCACTTGGATCGTGTCTGATATGGTACTTTGTTCCAGCCGGAAGTTTTCAGCCACTGGCACTCCATTCTTACCTAGATTTATTTTAAAATCAAACAAATGAATAAATAAATGAATCAATATAGAGCTTCCCCTAATCAATATGGGAAGGCCTCTTTTTAAGGAGGTCCTTTTTAGAATAAATCAGGCTGTATCTTTACTTAAGTATAAAACTACGACCAACTTTCAGATTTTGTGTCACAGACTACAATTTAAATGGGTGCACTGCCACCATCCAAACTGAAGACCAGCTGATCTGTCAGCTTACACTTACCTGGGCCAGTACNAAAAAAAAAAAAAGGGAAGCTGTTCCCATTCTCAAAAAAGGGTTCTATATACCCCATGTGCTGAAAAGCCCCTAACTTTCAAAACAAAGACATGCATTGTGACTTCTCTCACATAACAAAACCATCGTGCACTATTTTGCCAGTAGCAAATGACAATAAATTTTAACCAGGTAAGTTTTAAACTCTCACCTTTCAGTCTCTTTTGACTGAGTGAGACTGGGGGGAATACAGACCATGCCACTGCACATATGCTGCAAGAACATCCCTTTGCAGCTACAGACAGACCTCCTTAAATTAAAACTTCCCAGAAACACCTGTAAAACATATGCCAGGAGCCCCAGAACTGGAGACTTCATCCTCAGGTTGGTACAACTGAAACCACTGGTACTAAAAGGAGAGCCAGATATCCAAGTATGTTTTTTAGTTTGAGTGACTGTGTGACTACAGCTGGCTACTGTCACAGGTCACACAATAATTCTTACTATTTAGGACTATTTTGGCATTGAGCAGCATACAATACTCCCCCAAAAACTTAATGCACACATGTGGGTCTTCTACAACAATTTATAAACTCACTCTTGAAAATATTGTGCTGATATCCATAACAACGCAAATGTGCAAGCAAGGAAGTAAACAAATCCTCAAGAGTGTAAATTTTAAAAAGAAACACTTTGAAACATGGGAGGAAGAAAA
Organism: Aramus guarauna; assembly: GCA_013400195.1. NCBI lineage: Eukaryota > Metazoa > Chordata > Aves > Gruiformes > Aramidae > Aramus > Aramus guarauna. Next base: position 110,592 of record VXBL01002525.1, on the reverse strand, counting down.
GATTCAGTATTTACTGAAAGGAAACAAAAATGAACAGTAACAAAGTATTTTAGTCATATCTTAAAATTCGAAAAGAACAAGTGTCAGAACTATAAAGCAATGCTTGCTAATGTCTCTTCACGTTGAGAACCTACACTTAGGGTTTTCTCATATATTATGTATTAACCTTTTATTTTCTCACTCAAGAGATTAGAAATCTGTATATACAGTCTAAATAAATGCACTTGACCAATAAACTTTATTTATTGCTGTATGCAATATTAAGATACATAAATGTCAATATTTTAAGTTAGTGTCTGTTTCTACTCTCACCATTTTGGAGGATTAGGCAACCATAACAAACACATTGCTCCTTTATTGGAGAGAAATACGTACCGGGGCGTGAATTCAGCACTACTCTCTGTATAATCATCCCTGCGTTTGCAGCAATTACGCACCGGATTTCTGCAAAGGAAAACATTGTTTGCAGGACTGAAACATAAATTTTCTTGAAAAAGAATATGGGGCAACGTACTTAGTAATTTGGAAATGGGGGATGAAATATGGGCCTCACCAACTTCAGCACCCATGCCCAAGAATCATCTAAAACAACCTCAAATGTAAAATAAACAAACTTGTGAATAAAGAGTTTTCTTGCTTATCTTGTTAAAGCCCTGATTGTATACAATGTCACAGTAGCACCTTCTGGAAAGACTGAAATTCATAATGTACCGTGCTTCTTGTAAGATCATCACCACCCCTTACCGGGTTGTAGGAGACACGTTTGGTTTGCTTTCCTGTGCTGACTGAGAACACTCTGTTCCCAGCTAAAAGACACTGAGGCAGCTTTGCATGTGTAAGGCAGGTGCAACTCAAGAAAAGGTATGCCAGTAATCGCAGTATGCAGGTATGTGATAAAAAGAGATTGTTGTGTAAGATGTTTTCACATGAAATAGCAAGTCTTTCTATTAGCAGTGCATTTTCTCCTAAGAATTGGTCTGGCCCAGAGATGAGAAAGAATTAGATCACCATTTGATCTGTTTTACTGAAAAATTTCTCCTTGTATTTCAACAGTTTAAGAGGACTGTAAATCTGTGTTCTTGCAATCATGAGATGCCAAAGTGATTAACAGGGAATTAATCTGATTTAACAGGAGGAAAATCATGATCTTATATTCTTTCAGAGCTAATACAAACTAAAAATGTTCTTACTACTCTTCTCAGCTGAATGCCATAAAAAACCAACCTCCACAAGAAACAAGGAATGAAACACAATAGCTGATGTCTTTGTCATAATGTTTATTTTGCTGCCAAGAACTCTTAATTGGAGTGAAACTAAACGGATGAGCCTAAAAAGAGTACATAGTACATCATCACCACTTATCCAACATCTTTATTCTTTGAACATTGCAAAATACAGAACCTTCTGTCTCTATTGTTATAGTGCTTACATTACAGCATGCACAGACCATCAAGAACTACAGCCTGGAGTGCTGAAAAGCATAATAAAAAAGTTATTAGCCATAGAAAATAGCCATATCCCTGGCCTTTCCCCCTCCTCTAAACCCCACAACTTACTCAAACCAAAAGTATCTTGTTCATAAACCAGATAAAGGTTTAACCATTTGATTGTGTTTACACTTGAAAAGCTACTTATTAGGCAAAAATTATTAGAGTTAGTTTCTTTTCAGTACTTCAACACCTAAGAGTGCTACAAGAAAAACTACATGACATGGATCTCAAATGTGTCTTTACAGCATACATCAGTGAAAAATAAGTGACCTGCACAGTTCTTTGGACAGAAAAATGTAGAACATCAGTCTATAACAAAAGAAAAAAAAAAACACCACACTTTGATGAAGTTACTAGTTACTGTTTGAAACAAAAAATGAGCATTGAAAGTACAGGAATTAACAGTTAAAGAGAGAAATAAAAATCCATTTTTAAACCCACACAGCTGATACAATCTCTGGAATAAACATACTCATGTAAAACCCTAACAGGAAAGATGGCCTAAGATAAACTTTGGCAGATCTTGGGTTCAGCATCATACTCAACTATAGACTTCCTGTGTGATTGTGTGACTTTGTACTTTTATAAAATATTTTTCAGAACAAAATTCCAAATTAATTCTGATAACATTTGCTTAACAAAAATTACATTCAAGTGGTACAGTTGCTATCCCCAGAACAATTCTATTACGATCTGAGAATTCGTGCCAATTCAATGAGCATTTTATAAACTGTCAGATGGGCCCAGTGCAATATAAAAGGACAACCATACTCTAGTAAACAACTTGTGCACATACAGAACTTGGCTGAAGTTTACTACCACTAATGAAACTGCTCTCTGCAGAAGTAATGAGTTAAGAATACAGTGAATATAAACCAATAGCAATCTGACAGCTCACATGAAATCTGGGCAAATCATTCCTCTATGTACTATTCATATTCAGTTCAAATCTATCCATGGTGTTCAGGGTTTGATCCACTGTTTATAAACCATACCGAGTAGGCAGAATTGCTGTACAGCTCATGCCTTTCAGAAAGGCCTGCTATCAAAACTGCTGACTCAATTTTTGTTATCCTGAAACTAAATACCTGTATTATGCAAACACATAACCCCAATCTGAACAAGAAAAGAGATGATGAAAAGCATTTTTATTGTGCCTAACACATACTTGAAATATCTGCTTTCTATGATAGTACAGAGAAAAAAATAGAGTTCTTTAAAGAAAAAAGAGCCAAAGATATTAACATATTAAAAGAAAGAAAAAGAAATATAGAGTGGCATAGAAAGATGAGAGTGGGAAAAATATACAATGTTAACTTTAGATTACTTACTTGAATGCCTGACACTCAAAAGGAACAAAAATGCTATTGATTTCCCAGGTCATTTTCACAGCTTTTGGTTGAGTAGCCTGTGTACTAATTCAATTTGAAGACCTTCCAGATACTGTGAGTGGGTGGATAGAAAGCAAGGCTGGCAACTGAATTGTCACTCTTTGTATGACAGCTGTCACAGTAAAATATGACACTGGAGATGGACATCTACTTCTAAATATGACTGCACTTACTCTACAATGGAAGTCAGTAACACCAGTACACAAGCAAATGTTCACACTAATATCATAACATAGTAAGAAATAATCAAACTTTCCTCACATTATAAACAATATGAAAGTGACTAAAGAAAGTAAGTTGAGACACCATCCTTTAGCACCATAAACCGAGGAAAACTTTTAGAGAAAGAGAACAGATTTTTTAGAAGTGAAATAAAGGGGATTCATATCATATACATAATACTTTTCAATATATGTGTAATGCCGTTATGAAGGATGGTCTTGATTTTTTTTTCCCCAAGACCAACAGGAAGCCACACGCATTATGATATTTTAGCTTTTCCAAACAAAAATAATCTGAGTTGGTTTTACTCTGTAAATCAAATACAGTAAAAATTAATTGCAAGTTTTAACATCATCATTCTATGCCAAGATCACCTGACTCACTCTATGAGTACAACAGAAGCATTAAGCAGCACAACAGCAGTACCTTCAGAGGAGTCTCAGGTATGTTTTAGCTCAGTTTTATTCTTATCCTTTTCTCCCCTTGCTTTTCTTTTCTCATTTTTGCAGAGGCATATGACAACTGCTTTTAAAAATGTTAAATAAATTCCTCAGCACTAAAATGCTCCAGTTTGTTTGTCCTGGGCTTGGTTCCTAGAACTTCTTGTTTCTGAGATTGCCCATTAAGACACTGCTTTCAGTTACATGTACTTTTGCCAAAATGATTCACCTTGCTTCCAAGTTGTTACAGCCCATGCGAGGGTCAGTCTAGTGAAAAAAGGAAGAGCAGGCAGTTTATCCCTCCTGTATCAGGTCCGGGCAGCATGGAGGAATCATAGAATTGTTTAGGTTGGAACAGGCCTTTAAGATCATCAAGTCCAACTGTTAAGCTAGCACTGCCAAGTTGCACTAAACCATGTCCCTAAGCACCACATCTACATTTTTTAAATACCTCCAGGGATGGTGACTCAACCACTTCCCTGGGCAGCTTGTTTCAGTGCTTGACAACCCTTTTGGTAAGGAAATTTTTTCCTAATATCCAATCTAAACCTCCCCTGGCACAACTTGAGGTTGTTTCCTCTCATCCTATCGCTTGTTAGTGGGGAGAAGAGACCCACGTCCACCTGACTACAACCTCCTTTCAGGTACTTGTAGAGAGTGGTAAGGTCTCCCCTCAGCCTCCTTTTCTCCAGGCTAAACAACTCCAGTTTCCTCAGCCGCTTTTTGTAAGACTTGTTCACCAGACCCTTCACCAGCTTCGTTGCTCTTCTTTGGATGCACTCCAGCACCTCAATGTCTTTCCTGTAGTGAGGGGCCCAAAACTGAACACAGTATTCAAGGGGCAGCCTCAAATACTGCAGAAGGCAGTCAAATCAAACAGAGGACAAGTAAGACTGGAAGTCTTCTGAAACTGCAGTGTCAAAATGGCTGGAACAAGGATCCTCAAAGGAAGCTCAAAGAAATTTCAAGGAAGAATGACTCTGAATGAGGAGCATGCAGGAAGGAAAGATGGGAAAGACTGGCACTAGGAATCAGGGAGAATAGAGAAATGTGGCAAGAATAGCAACTTAAAAGCCAGTAAAGCAGGAGAGAAATAGAATGGGGAGAGAGAACTGGAGAAACTGGGAATGATGAATGTGACAGAACTGAGCAAACTGAGATGGGAATGGCTGGGTAAAAAGCAAAAAAATGGTAACTGTAACTGGCAAGGTGAGGAGAATGGAAATAGAAAAGCAAATGTAATGGATTAGGCACCAAAGTCACCACACCCCTAAGGAGCTCTACATTTGAAGAATGTTATTTAATTGCAAACTCAAGTTTTCAAAAAGTAGAAGCCAGAGTCAATACTGACTATCATGAATGGAGAAAAATGTATGGCATAAAAAGTTAAGTACTTTCTTAAACTGAACTAATAAATCCAGATTTCCTAATGTTTCATGTCTCATTACTGAATATTCTGGTGTGAAGTTCCTCCCATAGTGTTTTCTCCATGTGGATTCTCTGACACGCTATAAGGGTTGACGGGAGGCTGCAGTCCTTCCCTCAAGAAACAGGTGAAAAAGGTAGAATGACAATAGTAGCAGGATCTCGATCCAGCCATCTTTTTCTTTTTTTTTTATCTTCCAAGAAGCCTACTACCTTTGAGCTTTTTATCAAATTTGACTGACACACAGAGCAAAAGTTCCAGTAAATACACACTCTCATATCTACACACAATAGGGTTGTATAAAGTTTACTTTTTTAGACCTAGGTGTCAAAAAAGCTGAAAGCTCTCAGGTACCACCTCTTGGGATTTTTTTTACTAAGTAGTTGCGTTGTATTGGAGTTGCTGAAAATTGTTTAAAAATACTAACAGCAATGCCTATTTTTTCTCAGCAGAATTTCAAGTCAGGAATGAACACAAGAATGCAGATTGCTCCCATAAAGGCAGGAGCATCACCTGACGGTTTTTTGAGAAGTCAGTGATGCAGTATGCAGTCTCCCACATGAGAGCAATCCCAGAGAAGGTACTGATTATCCACTTTCCTAGGTATAACCAAAGACCAAGTTACAAATCACTGCTGTCAAAGGTGGAAGAGCCACTGGAGACTGTCTTACAGATGGTTCAACATCAGTTTCAGAAGCTGCAGGCAGAATAACATAGCAGAGAGAAAGCGAGAAAGGTCAGAAGCAATGAAGGATGTTTGGTTTTACAAGCTGCACAGCGGCCCTGATCTGGGTGCTGAGGAGGACTCCTTTCCTCTGGGATTCCTCCTTTCCTCTGGGATTCCTCCTTTCCTCTGGGATTCCTCCACCACCCCGGGCCACGGTCTGATGCAGGGGCGCTCAACAAAGTGAAGGAAATGAAAAAATTCATGCTCCTTTTCTAGACATCAGGCAATCCCAATAGCCTCTTCCAACCTGTCAAACCTGTTCCCCCGCCTACCCTGTCACGACGAGGCGCGAATCCCTGAGGAAATAACTCCGGGGAAGGAGGGCAGGGGCCCTGTCCTGTCAGGGAGGGCTCGAGGGCGCTGCCAAGCTCCCCGCCGTGCGAAACGAGGCCGCAGGCCCTCCCGGGTTGACACCCGGCACCGGGGCAACCTCATCTCGACGGGGACGGCGAGCGCGCACGGCTCCGTCCCCTGAGACCCCTGAGACCCCCGAGGCCCCTGAGACCCCCGAGGCCCCCGAGGCCCCGCTCTGCCCGGCCGGGGCCGCGCCGCCACCGCCCCTCTCCCCTCTCCTCCCCGCCGCGCCCCGCGCGTGGGAGGCCACGCGGGGACGGTTGGAGGCCGGCCCCCCGCGCATGCCGCCCCTCGCTGACGTCACCGCGCGCCAGCCGCGAGACGATCCCACTCACCTTGAACCGCGCCTCGAGCGCTGCTGCACGCTCGTCACGGGGCAAATAGGCGGCCGCGCCCCCTCCCCGCGGCCCCGCCCCGGCCCCTCCGTGCGCATGCGCGCAGGCCTTAAACAAGGGAAAGCTGCGTCTCGCCGCTTAAAGCGGCTGTACCCTGAGCGCGGCCCGTGGGAGGGCTGAGGGGGTTGTGAGGAGATGGCGGGCAAAGCCTCGGCCCATCAGCGGCTTTCTCTCGGCAGCAGGTGCACAGTTTTGTCATACCCATTTCGCAGGGAACGGCCAGTGGGTCTGTGGGTCGGGGTCTCTCGCCTTGGGTCCCGCCTGTGTGTGTGGGCCAGGTGGTGGTGGCTCGTCTCCTCAGGGGTAGGAAATGGCACTTGCAGCTCGTAAGGATTTTTTTTTTTTTTTGAGAGAGAGGGTAACATTGAGAGATGCTTACTCCTTGCATGTTCTAGTGGGTGAGATTTTGTTCATTAGTGCAATATAAGGCTGTATTATAGCTATTCCTAAAATTCCAGTAAGGTTGCTGTTCTGTACGATATGATGTTGTAATTACTATGTGCATACTTTTGCTATGCTTGCATACAGGTGAAGAGGCACTTTTACTTAAAGAACAGGCTGTAGGTGGATGAATAACTGAAGAGCCAGGGCTCCCCTGGGTCCTGGTGCTGCCTTGATTATTCTGTGTACTTGCCCTGTGTTGTAGTTACTCACTGAGCTGGAAAGGCAAAACAGGTCTGTAAAGTGGCCACTGAGTCGGTGGGAATTACTACAGAGCTTCAAGTGACCACTTAAGACTGGATTTTTTTTTCCAGACTAATGATCTGGATGACTGTACTTGGCCTCTCACATAGAGGCAGGCAAAGCCTTTCTATTGTAGCACTTTAATATAGGGATGCTCTAGGGGAAAAGAAAAAATGAGGTCTCTTAACAAGGAGATTTAACACCTGCATGCTTTTTTCTTTTTTTGCAACTTGTATCATTGATCTAATGACATGTCAGCTTCTTACTAGTGTAATGTACTGAAAGTAAGTCTTGAGAGTTGAAGTTGTCCCCATAGTTTCAAATAGGCTATCTTGTATGTAAAAGACTTTGCATTAAAATTAATGAATACTAACCTGCCTCGTACTTGTGCAAGAAAAGAGCAGAACAATTATTAAAGAAATAATTATTTCAGAAACCAATGTTACGTGACATTATATGAGCAAACAGGAAAAGATTGAGGTGTATTAATGGAGACCTCCCTGTTAATGTAGAAGTAGTGTATCTCAATGACTAGTAATAATTGAAAGAAAAGTGGGGAATGGCCTTGCTGTACATGAGCACATGTGCATAATTTTTCCCATATATAATGACAATATAACTTCAGATACTTTATAAAAGTACCAAAAAACCCCAAACCCCAACATATTAAATGAGCTTTTAAAAAAATCTCTGTATAATCTCACTTTCTTGGGCCTATTACAAGGTGGCTTTGTTTCCTGAACAAACATTATTCTGATAGGTGTTTACAACAATCATCTGCAGTTAAGTGTTTTAACCCTTATATTTACCACCCCCCATTGTCTGTTAAGTACTTGTTAAGTGAAGCTATTGTGAAATAAGCTTAGATGGGAATTTAAAATCAGTAGCTATTCTGCACTGACTTGCCTTGTGGATACATGTTCTAGTCTGAGTGCCTTTTTGTGGTCTAGGGTAATCTACCTCAGACTAAACTAAACACAAAGTCACCCTTCATGTGAAATAAAACTGTCCATGCAAGCAGGTCATTGTGGAATAGTTGTTACATGAGGGGATATGAGGAGGAGATATGAGGGGCTGTTACCATGTATAAACAAGGCAAAATCAACCTGGGTCTCATCATTTTAAAGTCAATCAGAAACGGGGCAGAGATGAAATGGAGGATGTGTTTATGCTGGGAGATGGTTGTGGTCACTGTCAACGAACCATTGTTGCCTACCCAAATAGGCAATGTCATTCAAATGAGCCTTACTTCACTGAACAGACACTTCCCCCCCAATTCAAGGTTTTCTCTGACCAGCTTCAGACAAATTTGAGAAAGAAAAAACATTTCTTGGCCACATGGTGGGATGAAAAAGATTTTTGTCCCATTTGTTCCTTTTAGAACAAAAAGAGAGGGAAAAAAAAGAGGCTTGTGGATACAAAGTCATTAGCTTCCAGAATCATGTGTAAGCTTGGCCAGAATGTAAAATTGAACCAGACAGCTGCTTCAGAGTGGTTAAAATAATTTTGTCATCAATTTTAGTGAAGCTGATAACAGTAGTTAAAATAGCAATCCTCCAGACTTCGATTTTTTTAGTTCTCCCCCCCCCCCTTTAAGATTGATTGACTGTTTAGCTGATTCCAAATAATCTTTTTGTTCCTGTTTCCCCACCCTTAATACAGAAACAATAAACTTTACGTATTCTGCCTATACTGTGAAGCTTAAATGTTTTTAAAGTACCAAGTAATCCTGTTCATTTTCCAAGATTTGCTGGGCTCGTGGATCATATTGATGAGAGTATGTAATAATAATTCACCTTTTGCACATTTCCGTGTTCATAAGTAACTCTCAATCTTGGCAGATGTATGCCCTTTCTTTGTTATTTTTAATTAATATCACTATAGTAAGTAGTCTTTTAAAATCTGTATAGATGAATAATACACATGTTGCTTACGTAATTGAAGTGCAGCTGTGGTTTTGCCATCAAAATCCTCTGGGGTATGCATGAGCTCTGAATGACTTCAACTTCTTTAGCCTGTGTGCATAGGGAGCAAAGTGGTCTATGAGGTCTCTCAAGAAACATCCTTCATGGATTCTGTGCATAGGAATGATCAATTAGATTACTCAAATCCAACACGGTTTAAATCTTTGGTTTTGATATAGTAAGTCTCTTACATGATAGGAAAATAAGATGTCATCTTCTGCTGTGGGGAAGCATTTTTCTAAGGTTACAGAAAGACAGAGAAACAGTATGGAAACTGTTCTTCAGAGAACAGACAAAATGTTGCTTGAAGTTATCTAGAGAAAAAGTATGCCTTCTCCATTGATAAAATGGCCTTATGGAAGAACTCGGTGAGCAATATCTCCCCATGTTCTTTGATAACCAAACCAGGTCACTTGTCTTACAAATTCTAAAACAGTGTTTCAGGCTGCAGTACAAAAAATTGATTGCAATATCATCTGTACTAGACTTGATGTTTCTGGATTTCTAAACTATAAGTTTACTAGTCTTCAGTTAAGTTTCTTGCCCTCATTGCGGAGCCAGGAGAACAATCAGAAAGCTCCCTTGCTCACTCAATGCAATGTCAGCTAACAGCCTGCAGTGCTGCTGAGTGTAGTTTCAGCTTATCCACATATCTTTGCACAAAATGTTTTAGGAGCTTGCAGATGATTCATTCTGCCAACTAAGCTGTGGACGCAGTAACTTCAGCAGAGGACAGTAACACGTTAGGTCATTACAGTTGTTTGGAGTGACTGAATCAGTGTAAGTAATCTAATATATGAACTGAAACATTTTAGCTTGAGAGAGCTGCTAAGGTTGAACTGAGGTTTTCAGCTGACTTTGTTAGTCACATACCATGCTGTAGAGTGCAGTTTTAAGGTGATTTGTGAGCAGCTTGAAGGCTCGCTGTTAGCCAAAATTGTTGGAAAGGGTAGACAGCTGGGGAAAGCAAGTTATCATGCAACTCAAGTTATGCTATCCACTTCTGAATTGTCTCTGCTTTTTGAAGTTGTTATTCATGCAGGTCCTGTTTTGTAAAAATAAACTAAACTCCACAATATATCCCTGATGGACTGAGCATTAGCTTGAGGCAGAGGTATTTGTTGGAAAGTTTTGCAGATGGCCACTTAGCTATCATATCAGGCTAGTATCTTCTGATGCTAATTGCTAGCTAATCACAAAGTGGGCTTCGTCTGTACAGGTAAGTATACAGATAAGAAGCAATTCTTGCTTTTAATGGTAACTTATTTTTCTGATGTTTAATGCTTGGGAGTGCCCTGACCCATCTTTCTTTGTCATTGTTTCAAAACTTTCATCTGGATTCTGACTGGCCAAAGGGCATAGGTCAGATCTGGATTTGCTCTGTTGCTTACAATTTTTGTATTTGTAAGGAAGCTTTGCTCTATAAACAGACTTCACTGGTCAAAACTACTGGTTTTGATATATGTTCACACAGGAGACTATCTGTAAGGCACATCTTGAAGAATGACATTGATTTTAAAGGAAATAACTTATTTTGTTAGGAAAATAAAATATAATATGTCAATAACACCTTGATACCTGACTTTTGTAAGGAAAACACAGGGCTAAAAGACTTCTGCGTAAATATTGTTGGGCCTGATCTTTAACCATTTGGTCTTTTTTAAACCCTTTTAAACCCATGAAAAGTGAGCATAATATGTTATCATTTTAATCTGATAGTGATTACTACTGTTTGATCATCACAAAATTTTACTCATAATTTTGCTTCCTTTTCTGTCTGTGCCTTCTTTCATCCGTAAGAGAAGTGCTGCATGCTGAAGTGCTTGCTGCAGAGACTGATTTTGTCTTTAGTTGTCTTTAGTTTGTTAGTGATAGTTTCTTAAATCCAATTAAAAAAGGGTCAGTTGATGTTCTAGTAGTTTTTATATTATTAAATATGGTAAATTTACATTTTGGTATAGCTACTTACTTAATGTTTGTAAATGACCTGAGCATATTGTAGATGAAAACTATCCTATTGCTGTGCAGCATCATATCAGGATCACATCTTTCATTTTTTACTGCAGAACAGTTGAGGAAGTTAGGAACTTCTGGTTTAGAACCACACTGATAAACATATGCGCCTGTGTAGGAAATTTCTTTATTGCTCTGTGTGCCATTTCCATTTAATGATAGCTCCCAGTTATACAAAAAAATGGTTCTACCAATACTCCTGCAGAAATCTGCAACCAGTGAGGTAGTAATATAAGTATGGTTTATGTTTCATACTCATTCAATATTCAGTCATGCATGTCTGTATTGGAACAAAAATATCTTGAATTTTCCCAATTTAATATAAAGTATCACCACTCATCTGTTGTAGACACCATTGAGTTTAAATTTTAATTTTGCAGTCATGGCCTGTAGTTGTTGTGCAAGCTTTGTAATGCATAATTATAATTCAAAACAAGAAAGATTAAACTGTTTTTAAATGAAGAATACCAATAACCTGGGAAATATTTCTTCTTACTGCTACTTTCTCTACCTTGTCTAAAAAATACTGCCAGATTGGAAACAAAGTTGTTAAATATAACGATCCCTTGTTTCACAGCTTGTGTGAATGGGAATTGGGAACATTTAGTCAAAAGGAAACTAAATTTGTAATTTAGAAAGAACTGAGGGTAAAAATTAAGCTGTATTACGTGAGTATCCAAGGTATTAGACCATCCTGAAAAATGGGGGGAAGGAAGAAATGTGGTCACAAAGGCTCAATGACTTATTCAGAACACAAAATTATCTTTGCACCATCACACAGTAATGCTAAGTTATGTTTTTTTAGTTTAAAATTGCCGGCAGCAAATGGTCAGGACAAGTGTTTGTCTGAACTGAGGACAGAAAACATATGAGCACCATTTGTTGAAAATGCTACTGATTGCTGCACTGGAGCAGGAGGCAGCAGTGGGTAATAGACTGTGCTGCATGGGGAAATCGTAATATTAATAGAATATTGCATCATATTTCTGTTCTTTTTCATACTTGAAATTCAGAATAATTGTAAAATTGCTCTGTTTTCTTACTTATGCATCCTAATGCTAGAAGAGCTAGTGCTAATGGCTAACAGAAGCACAGAGACAGGTCTAGAATCAGCAAAAAAAAAGTTCCTAAGAGGGATGTATTTGGGGCTGTGTGAAGTTATACATAACGTAGCTTCCTTGTAAGACTTCTTGGTATGCTAATGCTTGTTCAATTAGAACTGAAAAAGTCCTATTTTGTGGATTTCAGCTGACATTTTGCGGAAAACCACATTGGGATATAGATGAAAGATGGAAGCTGACAAAAGGTGGGTAAAGGCAAGTGTAAATGTGTTGGGTTTGCATGGCAAGGTTTTGGTAGCAGGGGGGCTACAGGGATGGCTTCTGTGAGAAGCTGCTGGAAGCTTCCCCTGTGTCTGACAGAGCCAATGCCAGACGGCTCTAAGACAGACCCGCTGCTGGCCAAGACCAAGCCAATCAGTGCCTCTGTGATAACATATTTAAGAAGGGGAAAAAAAAACAGTTAGGGAGAGCTTTTGCACCTGAGTGAGAAGGTGTAAGAAACTCCACAGACACCAAGGTCAGTGCAGAAGGAGGGGGAGGAGGTGCTCCAGGTGCCAGAGCAGAGATCCCCCTGCAGCCCATGATGAAGACCATGGTGCATCATGCTGTCCACCTGCAGCCCATGGAGGAAGGATGAGGGGGTGTAGAGATTCCACCTGCCGCCCATGGAGGACCCCACACTGGAGCAGGGGGAGGCACCTGAAGGAGGCTTGTGACCCTGTGGGAAGCCCGTGCTGGAGCAAGCTCCTGGCAGGACCTGTGGAGTCATGGAGAGAGAAGCCCAGAAACCAGAGCAGGTTTGCTGGCAGGACTTGTGACCCCATGGGGGACCCATGCTGGAGCAGTCTGCTCCTGAAGGTCTGCACCCCGTGGGAGAGACCCACGCTGGAGCAGTTCACGAAGAACTGCAGCCTGTGGGAAGGACTCACACTGGAGAAGTTGGTGGAGGACTGTCTCCCGTGAGAGGGACTCCACGCTGGAGCAGGGGAAGGATGAGAGGAGTCCTCCCCCTGAGGATGAAGAAGTGGCAGAAACAATGTGTGATTGACTGACTGCAACCCCCATTCCCCATCCCCCTGTGCTGCTGAGGGGGAGGGGGGAGAAGGTTTGAAGCCAGGAGTGAAGTTGAGCCTGGGAAGATGGGAGGGGTGGGGGGAGGTGTTTTAGGATTTGATTTTATTTCTCATTCCTCTGTTCTGTCCAGTAATAAATTAGATTAATTTCTTCTCTAAGTTCAGTCTGTTTTGCTCGTGACGATAGTGAGTGATCTCTCCCTGTCCTTATCTCGACCCACAAAGCTTTTCATTATATCTTTTCTCCCCTGTCTGGTGAACAAGGGGAGTGATAGAGCAGCTGTGGTGGGCACCTGGCCCCCAGCCAGGGTCACCCCACCACAGTGAACAAGGAGGAAAATGAATGAGGAGGAAGCTGCTTCATAGAGAACTTTTCTTGCACTAGCATCGTGTTTATACAGTGCTATTTCTGAAAAGCAAGTGGTGGTTGGTGAGAGAGGACTATGTAGACTTGCAAAGTATCAAGATAACCAGAGGCATATTTTTTGGACTTGTGTGTAGGGTTTATTTCAGAGCTGCTGGATATTAGGAAAATGCTTCTCATCCATTCAGCATGTGAACATTCCTTTCTGGAGGTTTACAGTACTTGGTTATGAGCAGTCAATTATTAACAACTTTGGTATCAGCAAATCAGCTGTTGTATTCCACTGGCCAGGAAATGAAAATTTGCCAAGACTTTCACCTGTTTTCTCTAAGGAAAAGAAGAGGGATGGGTAAGCACAACTGGCCTGGACGGAATTAGTGGTGTCAGTGACTGTATTCTAGGAGGCTGTGCTTGCCTTTATTATTATGGGTGATAAAATATTTTATTGGACATGTGAAACTTAGATGACAACTGTTTTGACTCTCAGCTAAGCAACTGCAGGGTAACAGTGAGAGCTGTGTTTTAGAGGCTGATCAACACTTGGTAACTTGAAGGTCTGAGGCAACTAAGCAAAACCTGCTTCAGATTATAATTGCATGCTGTGTTTTAGTCCGCATAGCTGGCAGGCAGTAAAGAGGCTTTCTGCCATTTCTGAGCGGTACATGAGACTAAGTGACGGTCTCTAAGAGCATTTTGGGGAGATAATTTGTACATCTACTGAGGAAATTAAATCTTGTTTAGATGCCTTTCTTTTCTAGTTCTTTGTGCAGCTTTCTGTGGTGTGCCGTGCAAGATAGTACCAACAGGATAGTCCTCTAGGTCATTTAGTGGGTACTGGCTTTGCAAACACTGCAAATTGTGTTTATTTTAAATAGAATGACGAATGGTAAATGACAGGAACAAATACACTATATCATAGTTCTGGCAAACATGTTGTATATTTTAATTATAAATTTTATTACCAGTACATGACTAATTTGAGGGATCAGGTCTACAAATCAAGGAGCTGTCCAAGTGAACTTGTTACATAATTTCTACAATTGGTCTTTTCTCACAGTTACCACACCACTTTTTGGAAGCTGAAATGGCATAACAGAATTTTGTTTTGATGTCAGAGAAATGAACACATGATGCTGTTCTCTGGAACAGACTGGAAGAATTGTGGCTGAGGTTTTGCTGGTGACATTCAAACCACAGCTGATGACTCTGATTGAAGTGCATGTAGTAGGAGAGAGTTGTAATTTTTACAAAAAATGCTGCCTAAAAATATGCTTCCGTGTATCTCCATTTTCTAATTTTGTATGTCCCTGTTGATTTCTCTGTGTACCTCCTGTGCAGCAAAGCTCCACTCTGCAATTATGAAGTTGTCTTTTGCAGTGAATTGTGACAGTGTTTTGTTGTTCGGAAGTCCTCTTTCTTGTCCTCTGTGTTGCTTTGAACCTCTGATAATGTCTTCTGCTTCTTAGCCAATCTGCATCTTTCAAGAGCTTCCACTAAGCTTTTGGAAAAAGGAAAAAAAAAACCCAACAAAACAACAAACTGTCATAGTCACCTGATAGTAAACAGCAGTAACATTTGTTTTCTCAGTTGTGTGGATGTTAATAATGATGATCCTATAACTTGGTAACTTTTTCCTTACTTTCATAGTTCATTTCATGATAAGAGGAGGTTTGAGGGTTGTCTGTGTTTTGTTTGGTGGGGTTTTTTTCCTGGTTTGTTTTGGTTGTGTTTTTTTGTTTGGTTGGTTGTTTTTTTGCTTTGTTGTTTTTTTTTTTTTAATAAGACTAGTTTTTCCCCTGCAGTTTTTAGGTGCAAATTTCCTGAACTACTTCCCGTTCTTGTTAGGCTCTAGAAGGGGTAAGTTTTCTCCATCATTTCTCTGATGTACTTTGATCTATAAAGCCCAATGTCATGATTCCACAGTGTTTACTAGTGGACAGTGGATTTGCTACTCTGCCTTGGGCATGGCGGATTTCTGCTGTTTCTTGATAGAGTGGCACCATGAAGACAAGATAAGTGTATTCAGAGCATTTTTTTGTGGGGAAGAGATCTTGCTGAAGCCAAGACAGTGATTGCTTTTGTATTGCTTGAGGCAGTAGTGATATTGGAGCATGCATCTCTCATAAATGTGAGGAAAGGGCAAAGAAACTAACTTACAAGTACTTATAAACAGAGGCTATAGTAAATCCAGCAGATATATAATGCTAGAGCAAGTGGTCTTGCTTGGGATTTGAATACCTTTTCTGTTGTTGCCTTTGTAGATCATGTGTATTCCTGTGTCCTTTCTAGTGTAGATCTCAGTTACGTTAGCCTCCTTCAGCTCATTTCCTTTGCTTTCTCAGTCCACTGTGGCTTCAACAAGCTAGAGAAGATTCTGCAGGAGTGGGAGGAAGGGGGAAGATAAGGGAGGAGCAAGCAGGATCTTTCCTCCCTTGCAAATGCATAATTTGTAGGAAAGGAGGGGTTTTAAGAGGACACGCAAAATGTCTGACATGTTGATAAAAGACATCATTACTGCCTATTGGAATTGCTGCTCCCCATTTTCTTCAGGCTAGCAATTTTGGTATACCAACATATGAATAATAACTTCATATGCCATGAAGGTTTGTGTTTCTGTTGAGCATTATTAGTGTATTTCTGGTAATTCAAATGCTCAGTGGACAATATAATAATATAACCACATCCATATTTGGGGAGCATTCCTGCCTTGGAATACCACATCCTAGCTAGGGCTAGCACTTTGAAATTGCATTTTATGCCCTATGTAGATATGGCAAAATACCTCTAGTTGTACATTGTACCATTGTACTTTGAACACAAGCCTTTTGAAGGTTCCCATTGACAAGTAAAAAAATTACCAAGTTTCTACGTAAAAAAAAAAGGAAAAAGGGGGGAATTCCATAATAAGAGTTGTACCAATAAACATACAGAGAGGAACTGAATTAATTTTCTGTATTATCAAACGTGCTATGTACTTTATAACAGAATTAAGGACTGTTTAGAGATCAGAGAGATTAACAGAGCAGCTGATTGGGACAGGACACAAATTGGCATTGGAAGGCAGCTTGGAGGACTGCCAAAATACTTCTAGAGCCCAGCCATGAAAATCAATATGATGTAACTTGCTCGTGAATCCAAGAAGAATAAAAACTGCACAGCAATTCACCAGTTACACTGCAGTGTAATGGTGATGACAGACAAAGCTCTTCAACCTGGTTTGCACCAATGCCAGCACAGGCAAGCATGCAGTGTCAGTAAAGAAGGATTAAGGAGCAGAGGGACAGATAAGGTCATCAAGATGCGTAATTATGTGGTTCCAGATTATCCTTTGTATTTGGTACGTGCCTGCCATATCTTATTTATACATGTTGGTGTCTCCCATTGTGACCGATTCGTATCCCCCTCCCCTTCTATAATTTATGGGATGAAATGGGAATGAGTCCCCATGAGAGAGAGTACCATAGGCTACCTATGGATCCTGATGTTAGCAAATGCTTGCTTTTTGATTCCCACACCCCTCCTTCCAGATTTATACTGCATATGTTTCAATTTAATCGCAATGGTACTGAGTCATTGTCAGTAAAACCTGTTTGTGCTGAAAGCTCTTTGAATGATTGTCAGTGTCAAATGATTTGAAATGGGCTTTGAGATTGCTACTTGTAATATATCACCTACTGAAGCTCAGAAGGAGTTCCTAGTTGATGTTCTCTATAAGAGACAACTTTAAAGATGCTCTTCTGTATCTATGCGTGTGTATATACACATAGATATATACAAATTGTACATAGAAATATTGAACAAGGCTCAAAATCCTGAAGATATTTATATGCCATTAGTTTCTTGATGTCTATAGTGCAAGTAATCTTATTTTTGTGGGCATGAACTCTTATATTTCTGTAAACCTATTAGGAAATTATCATCTCTGCCTGAGTTTCTTCATTATTTGGGGATTTTTTTTGTGTGCAATGGGTAGATTGAATGTATTTTTTTCAGCAAGGGATACTATTTTTAATGTTGTTTGACAGCAGAAATACTTTTTAAAAAAAAAATGCAGTAAGGAACTGAAAGCTTTTTTTTTCCCCCCACCATAAACCATTGCAAATTTAAATTTCCAATTGCATTAGCAGTTGTGTAATTTGAAAAAACATTACAGTTTAGATGACACATTTGAAAGAACAGAAAAGCTAAGGACTCCTGTAAGTTGCATTTCTGTTTTCTCTATTCGGTGCTGCTGGGAAGGCATGTGTGCAAAGATATTCTTAGAAAGAGGCCTCAGGATTGCTGATTTATTCCAGTTGTCATTAGTTCTAGTCAGTAGCTGTGACAAACAGTGGAACATAAGGAAATATTAAATCATTCTTCTGATCTGACAATTGCTGCTGGTGGGCTGGATAGTGTAGGAACTATTCAGATGTTATACAGCCTGTGACTTCCTGCATAAATGAGAATCTTTTAGTCCAGATAAACAATCTTAGAGCTGAATGTTGATTGCATTTTCCATACAAAGGAGAAAGAGAGAACATTGCCTTCACATTGGTGTCCCTGTGAGGAATGTAATGTATGTGAAAATTAAATGTCAGTTGAACAAAAGCACTTTAAGGGTATTAAATAGACTAATGATCAAATTCATTAATTAGTCTGTACTTCAGTAAGAAGTCGGTCTACTCAGACTATTAAAGGAACTGCCTAGATTGTTGTCTGTAGAAATAATTCCTAGTGTGTAGCATTAATGTTATATAAAGACAGAAAAATATTCCAGCTCATCGTTTCGAATTCCAGTCTTTCTGTTACTACACTAAATTCAATCAAGCTGTGAATATTACTCTGCAGTAAATGCTCTCAATATTTCTTTTTCTTGTTGGTTTGTTGTTGTTGAGACTCTGAGTGCTTCTAGGGGGTTTCTCTGCCTGGGCTCAAAGCCAACTTAAAGCACAGCTGGTTGTCTTGGGGGAAAAAAAGAGATAGAAGTCTTACTTGCAAAAGAAGTTACTTGCAAAAACAAGCCTCAGTGGGGGCTTCTGCCATATTTGCTTGGGAGCTGCTTTAAGCCGAGGCTCTTGCATGTGGTCCTGCCTGAGCTACGCTGCAGCTGCATCACAGCCACGCAGGTGCCTAAGACTCGATCCTGACCTGTGAACTTGTCTTCCCAGCTTAACTTCAGCCCTGCCTCATCCCCATGGAGGTGCCTGATGCCCTGGGTTTGGGGCTGCCCCACTGGCCTGCCCTGCTTCCTCACTGGAGGTAGTGGGACCAGCCCCAGCTGGTGAGGCCCTTCCCTGCCAACCTTGAGAAGCTCCTTGGCTCCAGACCTCAGGCCCTTGGGGAGCAGCCCCAGCCTTTGATGCTCCCCAACAGTCATCCACTTAAGTCTTAATCAGAGTACCTGTTACCAAAAAGAAAATCCATCTTTTTGATTTCTAGACAGTTTTACATGGGAGTTTCACAGAAAATGTAGAACTACCCTCATATTTTGTAAAGCATTCACTGTGAAACCAATATGGTGCAGGAATCGATGTAAGTGTTCCTGAAAGCAGGTCTGCAAACATCCAAAACTTCAAGGTTTTGGAAATGACATATATAGTTCTTACCCGCCTTATTTTTCAGGTGTATTTCTACTGGTCTGAAGTTTTCTTCGTCTTGTTGAGAGCTGTTAGTCTACTCACATTTTCCAAGTTATGTATATTAATAATAATAATAATTCATAGAGCTAATGAATTTACAGTGCTTTACATTTTCAGAGTTCTAAAATAAATACTACATATATTCATTAATCTCTTTTCTAACAGTTCTTCTCACACAGTAGGTATGAATATGTCTCTAAATATTTAAGAAATAATCAGGCAGTTTACAGCCAACTTTTTGAAAATTGTCTTATTTTAGGTATTGTTTAATTTTTAAAAAAAATCGTCCTACTTAAGGTAATCTGAACCTAATTTTCAGAGGGACTTGTGCCCTGTTCAGTCAATTGAGCAGCATGAAACATCTGGTGTCCCATAATTGTATGTGTAGATTAGTGACACTTAGATAAGGGGGCATGCTGTATTTTAGTACAGTCTGTAGAATGAGCTCCTAAAATACAGGAAAAGTGTAGTGTGACAGATGAATTTCCATGTAGACTTGAGCGTTTGGAGTTAATCAAAGCTCAGCTATTGAACCTTCCTGTGGCCTTCAGCTCACCACTTAGCTTCTCCAAATGTTGTTTTTTCCTCAATTATAAACAATGAATAATGTTACTGCAGACTATTGTTTGTAAAACAAACAAACAAAGAACATGGAGTTCTGGGAAAAGTGATATTAAATGCTGAAAGGACTGCAAAGTGTGTTTAAGGCTATACAACCTAGCAAAATTAGGAAGAAAGCTTCAGCAGTCCTGGTTTTCAACATGCCATATAATTTGGTACTTCATAGATTCTTACACTGTTTTTCTCACCATGGTGTCTGAGCTTCTTTCAGTAGTGTTTAACCAATGTGAATAATTTTTTTTTACATGTGGTTTCTTCTCTAAACCACAGTGTCCCTCCCTTTCTCTCGTGTTACAAGGTCTCATTCTGGTTCTCAGGGAGCCAGTTCATGACACTTCGCGTGTGTGTATATATATGTATTGACACACACACTGTCTATAAATAAACACATGTATTTTCCCTAAGTTGATCAAAGAAGCTTATTCTTGCCCACATTAGTAAAGCAAACTCATTGTTTTAATTTTAAAATGAGATATGAAGAGTAAAATAAATGTACAAGATCTTTTTTTTCTTTTTGCAAACTCTTTAAAAAGGCAGCACCCTTCTTTCCAAACATTATATCTGACTGCATCAAGTTTCCCAGGAGAAGTTGTACCCTCAAATAATATTTTAAATGTATTTGATTTTAATTCTGACAAAGATGGGAGACAGACATTGATATTGGGGAAATTCAAATTTCTCTGTAGTAAGGAGTAATTATTCTTGTATAAAAAGAAAAAAAATCATTTTTATAAGCATTTTGTCCTGTGATAATGCAGTTGAAAAATGCCAGCTATGAGGGAATGAGTTTCTTTGTATTTCTGCTCATGGTCTTCTAAATTCACAACCTCAAAACAAAAGCCCAACCAACCTGAAACACATACAATCACTTGTATTTTCTATAAGATTTTTTCAAATTATTTTACTATAATTTAATTAAGCTTCCTCTTATGTGAGAGAAGGTCATTTGCTTCTTGAATTATAGAATCACTTAGGTTGGAGGGGATTTTGGGAGGTCACGAGTTCAACCTGCTCAAAGCAGGGTCAGCACTGAGTTCAGACCATGTTTCTCAGGGCTTTTTTTGTCAGGTAGTCAAGTAGGGCTTTCTTAGTCAGGTATTTAAAACTTTAAAGAAAGGAAATTCCACAGCCTTTTGTGGCAACCTGTTGCATTGCTTCACTATACTCACTAGCTGGTTGGAACAGCCACTGTTTGAGTTCATGACCATTGTCTTTTCCCACTGTGCACCTCAATAAAGAGCCTGGCTTCTCCTTCTCTTGTAGGTAAGATTTAGTCTTGTAGCTACTGGAAGGCTGGTATTAAGTGTCTCCTACCCGTTCTCCTTTCCACACTATACAAGCCCAGTTTCCCTCAGACTCTCCTTGCAGGATGTCTGCTCCAGCCCCTGACCATCTTGGCTTTCTACAGGCTCAAGTTTATCAACATCTTTCTTGTACTGGGGTACCTAAAACTGGACACAGTATTCCAGATGCAGACTAACAAATGCTGAGTAAAGAGAAATAATCATTTCCTTTGACCTTGCTGTGCTTTTCTTTATACAGCCCAGGATGCTGTTAGACTTCACTGCTGACTGGTGTTTACTCCACTGTCCATCAGGACCCCCAGATCTTATTCAGTGGCGCTGAATGTCCTGTCAGTCCCAGCCTGTGCAATGGCAAAAGGTTAGTCCAGCCCAAGTGCAGGGCTTTGCATTAGTTTGTGTTGAACTTCATATGGTTCCTATCAGTCCATTCTCTAGCTTGTCTAGAGGCAGCCCTGCCGTCAAGCATTGAATATATTTGTGAGATAAACACTGCAGCTGTTCATTACTGTTGTATGCTGTCATTCATTTTTGAAGAAAAATATCACATCCAATGGAAATTTTAGAGGAAATTTCAGTGTGATTGAGAGGGAAGTTTTAGGCTTCTTGGAATCTGAAACTTCTATTACGAAGGATGTAATTATTTTCCTACTAGCTATAGTGATTAAGGCCTTCATTTTATACTTAATTTCAGGGAGAACTAATAGCTCCATATTGCCTCCCATAATGCTGGAGCACTGGTTAAACTCGTGACAACTAGGAAGAGGATGGGGCATTGGCTGTACTCTGACTTGGTGAAAAGAGTGCCACCTACTGAGAGTATGTCCCAGTTCTGCAAACGTACGTATGCAAAGCATAGTCTTTAATCCAAATTCTGACTCAGTGCAATCCAGTTTATTAATGATATGAGTCGATGTTGTTACAGCACAAGATGTGTCTGTACAAGCCAAAGGAACCTAAGATTTTTTTTTTATGGTGATAGCTAGGAAATCTTCCAATCTCCTTCTTCAATGTAGTAATAAAATAATGATGTAATAGGGAATATATGGGTATTAAATTTTGTTACTGTAAAGCTGACGGAGGTGTGGCCTGCATGCAGTGTCGGCATGTGCTGAGAAAAGGAGGGGGGTGGGGGGAAAAAGCATAGCAAAAGCTGCTACTGCAAGGAAGAAAATTATGATGGCTAGTTCTGGAGGACATGTAAGGACTACATAACATGAGGAACAGAGAAACAATTGAAGAGTGCATAGTGGCAAAATCTTTACAGAACACTTCATAAAACTGTTTATTGCTCAGTAAGATGAACAGTAGCATACAGCTCTAGAAACACTCCTCATGTCTTTGAAGTGTGCTGCGTCTGTTTCAGATCTATAAACTGACTGGTGTACCTACAGGCTTGCCTGGTTTTGTTCTTATCACATTTGATAAGTTTAGGAAGAAGTACCATCCTTTCTTATAGATTTTTTTGCACCTTACAGTGTGTTTGAGCTTTGTCCTTGTGGTAACTATGTTGTCTTTGGCTCAGTGAAGAAGGATTCCTATCTACCTTATACATTATTTAGGAGACGACTATCAAAATACAACATTGAAATATCTCCTAGACAAGGGTAGAAAGCATACTCCCCCGTCTGCACAATTTTAGCTTCTGTAGCCAGATGCTGACATTTCTGCCATTGTCTGCTGCTTTTACGTGATTATGTATTGTGAAACATGAGACGCTGCTCATTATTTTGCTTCCCAAACTCCAAATGGGTGAACTACAACATGTGTTTATTCTGGCTGGCTGGAAGAGCTACACTTTGCTGTTACAACATAATTTACAGTCATAGAAGAGTGTTTTTGGTTTTGTCTTTTTTTTTTTCCAATGAAAGTCGAAATAAGCAATTTAAATCTTATCCATATCTGATGTGCTTCATGGGAGGCACATGTAACAGAGGAGGAAATAACCCCAGTTTATGAAATCTGTCTTTTCAGTCTTTGTTAGGGCAAATTAAACTTACGGGTTGTATGCCTTTGACTTCAGTTTTAGTCATTATATGTTCAATCATTTCAGTTTGCTTTACATATTAGGTAATCTGTGAACAGCTGTGAATGTTCTATCTGTATTGATTTTAATAGTTATTGACCTATTGCTCCTGTCTAATCAGGAGTTTAGAACAGCAAATGTATTAATGGTAGTATAGAAGAGTTTTCTTTGAATGTCCTATTGAGACAGTGTTGCATCAAATGATACCTTTGGTTGTGAAAGAAAAAAACCCAACAACTTTACCAGTAGTACCTGTGGCTACTATTTTGCTCTTCACCTCCATGTGTCTCACTGTTATTCTCTGCGTGGTGACAGGAAAAGATTGGGTGTGGTAATTAGACTACTGACCTGGGACTCATCAGAGAAACCTGGTTATGCACGAGATAGATTCTGTAGTCGTGGGTAAGTCACTTCTCTGGGCTCCTGTTTCCACCCATCTTGAGCTTCCCTGGTAGGAAATTCTGCATAGAAGCCAGGAACTATTGTGAAAGAAATCCAGACTAGATGGAGCAGTGCAAAAAAATTGCTGCTTCTGTATTTCCCTTTATAAAGAAATACATGCTAGAAGGGAAACTGCCCTTCTGGTCTGAAAAAAAAAAAACAAACCCAAACAAAAAACTGTGCTGCTGCATGCACTGAATGATCTAAGCCTGGAAGAAAGTAAACACGCAGCTATGTGCATGTTGGGGAAAAACGTTTGGCGTTTTCGTGTGTTTGGCATGTTTCCCTGAATGAGAGTCTCATCCGTGAACGCTGCCTACATGTTATTTTGTATCTGAAAGTTTCATTGATTGCTAACAAACTCGAGTAGTAGAGCGGTCTACAGGGGGAGCAATGACGAAGCAGCTTCTCTATTTCCTGCCTTAAGAGCAGCAGCGTGCCTGCGTTTGCCTGCACACTGTTTTTTATTCTCAGACCACGGCAACAGAGGAAGCCATATTCCAGTAGATGAGCCGAACATTTTTAGAAACCTCAGCAGTACGTGTTGTTGTGAAAGTAAATTTCAGTTTTCTTGTGAAAGTAATTGTAGCTGTTTGGTAAAACGGCCAATAGTGTAGAGATGACCTGAGGATTTGTAGCTAATACAAATCCTTTCTCCCTTCCCTGTTTTCCCACTTTTTCTTCAGAAAAAAAAAAGCAGTGAAAAAAGGGACCAAAAAGAGGAAGAAGAACCCGTTGTTTCCTCTGGCACAAGGATTTCCTTAAAAAACAAAAAGCTTTTAGTTTGTTTTGCTTTAGAGCAGAGGACGATGAAGCGTGATCGCGCCGGGGAGGCTGGCTGAACGGAGTTTTTGCCAGGTGTTGAACAGGGCAGGATTTTGCAGAGCTTGGCTTCCAAATCAGTGCTGCAAACTCTCCCCGCCCCTTACTCGTTGGGGATTTCCCCTCCTTCCCTGCAAACAGCAGCCAAAGCCGAGCACAGAAGGTCAAGCCAAGATCTGTGAAAAAGGGCAGGGGCGCCAGGCCGGTGCCAGGAAGAGACGCTGAGGATCGGCGGGGAGCTGCGCGGCGGCGGGGCTGCTCGCCGCGGGGGGGAGGAGGAGGAGGAGGAGTTGAGGAGACCGGGCCCGGGAGCCTCCCCGCTTACCGCACTAGGAAGTGACGCTTTCCCTGAGTCCCGGAGAGAAAGAAACAAAGTTTGGCTTTTTTTTTTTTTTTTTTTTTCCCTATCCCCCTCCTTCTTTTCCCTCCGTTTGGTAATTGCCGCTCCGCGTCCCTCTGCGGCCGCCCACCGCGGCAGCCGTGCCTGGCTTTGC
The DNA here is from genome assembly GCA_013400195.1 of Aramus guarauna. Classification (NCBI taxonomy): domain Eukaryota; kingdom Metazoa; phylum Chordata; class Aves; order Gruiformes; family Aramidae; genus Aramus; species Aramus guarauna. Next base: position 85,662 of record VXBL01002525.1, on the reverse strand, counting down.
AGGTGAGCAAGCACGTTGGTGTTGTNTTTTTTTGGGGGGGGTGGGTGGTGGAGTGTTGGTTGATTTTTGATTTGGGGGATTTTGCTTTCGGGTCTGTGTTTGCTGCGTGCTGGAGCTGGGGCAGCTCCGCGTGTGGCGCGGCCTGCGGGCGCTGCGGGGGAGCACGCCGTGCTTCGGCCGCGCGGTACCGCGCAGTCAGGCTCGGCTTGCAAGGGCTGCGTTTCTCTGCTGAGATTTACG
>VXBL01002525.1:0-79800 GCA_013400195.1 Aramus guarauna | reverse complement strand
TTTTTTTTTTTTTTTAATCAAGGGCTTTTAACTGAGAAGGCTTTTTGAAATACTGGTTTGGCTTTGCAGTCTGGTTGTGGTGCAGTGGTGTGTGGTTGATTTCCAGCTCCCATATCGGCTGCATCCCTTCAGCAAGGGTAAACTAGAATCTGTTCTCTGAAGCTACATGTTGCAGGGCAGTTGGATTGCTGCAATGCGCATTGTGATGAAGCCGAAAGTTGAAACTAGTTCCAGAAGTCTACATAATCTTCAAATTGCCCTGTTATTGTATAGTTCATAGGGTAAAAGTACATTTCCGTTTGGATCCCGGGTTACTTGGGGATGATGTGCGATTTCAAACTTAATCACGGTATGCTTAGGTGCGGCCTTATCTGCTACCTCTGTGTACACTTATGATTCCTTGAGAATCTCCTTTTGAACTCCTGCATCTGAATCTTAGTAATCTGTCATAAATTACGTTATTGTTTAGAGTTTTATAGTCATGCAAGTCAATTATTCTTACAGTTTCATAATATCCGTAACTGTTCAGTTCCCTGATCCTGAATAAGTCACCTTTAGACACATTGAAAAGTAAACCAAAGTGCCATATGTTAAAAATACTCTTGGGATTTTACTGAATTGTTTACCATTAAACCGTCTTATTTTCAGGCTTTATTTCTTCCTACATAATGTATTGTTCATTCTTTCAAGCACTTCCTGAAAAGAGAGTTAGCTGTGTTTGTAGGAAATTACTACACTTGGGTGGAGAAGAATTTAGCAAAGTATTTTCCTATTTTGAATTTGGTTTTATACCATTTGAGAACAAAATCCCAGTACTGCTAAATTCCTGGTGAGAGGAGAATGAGCCACAGCTGTAAGGCATTCTGATTGCTTTAAGAGATTCCAGTGATGACAATTTAGGATGTCAAAGGCTCACGTATTTGAAACTGGTGGGGAAATCTGACTGCCCCTATGGTTTAGTTTGATTTCGTGACTTAAATAATTCTGAATTGGATTATTCTCTTAAAAGCTTTTCGATAAGCTCTAGATGTTATCCTGTATGAGACATGCTAAATATTGGGAATATTTATAATATAATCTTTATTATATTGAATTATATCCATAAATTTATTTGGATTTTTATTGGAAAGCTATTCTCCAATTTTTTAGAAAAAAAAATTTAAAGTATGTATCGTGAGTAAATCATGTAGTCTGTCTACAACAGTATTTGTTTAAATGAAGATGTTTTAAGGGATGTTGAGATGTCTGGGGAGAAGTAAATTAATATACTGTAAATGAAAGCTAGGAATTAAAATGTATTACTGTACTGTTGGGCATTCTTATTATTAAGAGTTTAAGCTGCCCTCCTTGAATATTTGGGAAGCCTTTTGCACATAAAGGGTATTATTGCAAGTAAATAAGTGTGCAAAATGTTGCATTTTAACATAAGCTTATTTTTCTTTCCTGATTTAATTTCAGTATTGAAGTGGTCTTTGTTACCACGATCTTTTAAATACATGCCAAAATGCAATATACATTTAAGATGTTTCTTCTTTCCTGTTGAAGTATGAGAACTACTTTTACTCCTTGTTTGTTTGTTTTGGTTTTGGTTTGTTTTTTTAAATGCTGTTCTTTCTTTGGCAAAAGTGAAATATTTCAGGTATGGTAGTAGCTGATTTATTTTGCTATTACTACTATTTCTTTCTATAGAAAAAGTACTGTAACTTTTTTATATAGAAGAATTTGTTCTGTAATAGAAATGCTCTTTTATTGCCTAAGAATATGAAAAGAAGAATGTGGAACTCCTTATAAACAATTCATTTTAATTTTGAATTTGAGATGCAAAGAATAAACATTTGAAGTATTGAGGTAATAAAAACCTAGGAAGTTTGGTATGCATCATACTTTGCTCAGGTTTTACATCTGTTAATGGTGAGTAATGGGCTGCCTCGCAAGAAGCCTCGTTAAAGTCAATGCTGATATTTTTTCTTTAAAAAAATAAAAAAGCGTATCTGAGGTTTTTCATTTGCAGTATAAATAACCCTAGTTACCTTACCTTTACAGAGGAAACTAAAATACAGAGACCTTTGTAGCAAAAGAAATAAAATGCAGATTTGAGTCCTTGATTAGTAAAGTTTTTCTCTATAGCTGGAAGAGCTCTTAAATAATAATTACTCTTGATATAAATTGCACACTGGAAGATTCAGTTTCCTCATTCAGGTAATCTCTCCTGGCATTTTAAAATGAGCTAGCCTGCCTGTGCACACATGTACACCAAGATGTAGGGTTTTGTTTGTCTAAGAATGGCATAAGAATATATTTGTTAAATTGCAAAGCACAGGAGACAAATGTGGGCAGACTGGTCATAAAGAAGCAAGGCATTTCTCCAACACAGGGGTGATGGAGTAAGGTTAGAGACCTTTCACTGGACTTCAGGTTGCACTGCTGCTTTTTAATGAGTTTATGGATTTCTCCACAAGGCACGTCTGTCAGAGGTATCATTAGGGAAGTATGAGACCAAAGGCAGTGGCCCAGATACTTGTCAACATCAACAGTTGCTTGACCACCTGTACTTGGATATCTAGTTAAAGGGACAGTGTATTTGATGCTTGGAGTTGATGTTAAAACAGCCATGTTGGCAAAGTGCTGCTGCTTTTGTGCTGACTATATATTTGGCTGGCAGTGAATTGGCTTTTACTTCTTTTCAAACAGAAGTGTTTTGTTTTGGTTTTCTTCCCCAGTGGTGATAAATCTAAATCAATAATCTGTTCCAATTCTGACCAGCAATATTCTGTTGTTACAGTATTCTGAAGTTACTGTTGATGCTTGTTAGACTAAGTTTTAGATCGAAGTGCAAAGCTTCTTGTCTTTAAAAGACAACCCCAAAAATACATTCTCATGCACGCACAAAATAGAAAGGTGCCCAGGTAGGAAGATACTTAGATTTAGAAGCTTTTAATGCTTCCTTTATGAAATGTATTGGTATTTAAACTATGCTTGGATTTGGATCTCGAATTGTAAACACTCGCTTCAGTCTGTCTACTACCATAATAGCATACTTCAAGGACTGATGACAAAAAGCAAACAAGAAAATTTGATATTTGTGCTGGTTCACATGTTACTCAGCTAAAGAGCAGAGATGGCACTGATGTTTGCAGCAACTCTTTTGTGTCTAATACGAAAGGTAATTTGTTAAACAAAAAAATAATAATCCTGTTTTCTATAGTCTCTTGTCAATAATGTGAGCGGAAATCTACTGAAGAGGATTTGTGAGAATAATTCAAATCGACGTAAGATGGCTTGCTTCTGCTCTTCACATCCTGAGTGTTAATAAAAAAAGACTGCACCTGCTCTGTAATTCTCAGGCTACGTGGTATACATTTTACTATGTTTGTTTACTATTTTCTTTCATATTGTGAGCCAATGTGATTTTACTGCAGGTTTTTACTATTTTAGTTTGAATGATAGGTAACAGAAGTGGAGGCTACACTTAGACCATTAGAGGTCTGAGTGATCTATCTGTAGGTGTCCCTTTTGTCAAAAGCAAATTTGAGAATCTGATATGCCAGTGGAGGTTGCAATGCTGTGACGGGGTTGGTAGCAGCAGTTCTCATGGAGGTCTGTTTGCAGGAATACAGCCTAGAAATTGCAGTTAGGGGGAGCTTTCTAACGTATTAGTTGGGTTAAAATGTTCAAGAAGTCACATTCGTGCTCTTACCAAGAAGTCAATGGCTTTGTTTAGCCTTTAAGAATCTTAAGTAAAATCTTGCTCTTAATCTCTTTTATTAGCCTGAAGTGCTTTTAGTGTTCTGTCTCCAAGTTAACTGGTGTTAATATTCTGGGAGAGAAAGTGTTTGCATTTATGATTTCACTGAGCTTTTTAGTCATACATGGACACAACAAGCTGCTTGTTCTGAAACTAAAATGGTCAGCAGCAAGGAGCATGTACGTAGAGCTTGGAGGAAGTCTTGCTCTTTGCCCTGACCCAGAAGACCAGTAGGTCTTCCAGTCGTGGAGTTGCCTGCCTCTAATATATTAAAGTCCACACTTAGATTTACAAACTGTCAGACAACTATGAGGCAACTAAGACCAAAGACAGACAAACTTGAAAGAGAAGGTAGCAAAATGCTATACAGAGAGGAAGTGTTTTCTGGTGCCATGGGACATGCAACAAACTTGTTTCCAGCCTTCTCCCTTTCTCGCAATCTCACTGCTGACACATAATTTACGTTGTTTGTGCCTTGTTATGATCCTCGTTTTAAGGTGAGGTAATTACCTTCAACAAAGAGGCTACCGAACCCTCGCTCTGACCTGACAAGTGGTGGCACAATGTCAAGAGTGGGAATGGAGATGTTGCCCCATGGGAAGCTGATTGATGGGGGCTCCATTAGGGGAAGGTGTGATTTGTGAGTCTGGATTTGCATCTCCATGGCTGGGTGAGTGTTGTCAGCAGGCTTTGTACAGGAGGTCACACCCTCGCACACCTACTGTGTTTGAGAAGGAGCTGGCTTTGTTGTTCAGAAATAGTTACTGGCACTCTCTTCAGAAATAGCCAGTGCTGTGGACCTCCAGCAGATAGAGGCACTTAAGCCTTAGTTAGAATAGCGACTGTCTTCATTCAGATGCAGATACAGGTTTGCCTATATGATGCATCCTCTATGGGCCTTTTTGACTGGACATCCTGATTAAAATGCTGACTTCTGGTTTTCTGCAAGATGCTTTATCCCTTCATGTTTCTTCTAGAAATCTGATATGTAGAACTGAGGTCTCTGGGTTGCACTGTAGAAATGTGGCACCAGTTTCTGTGTGGAGCAGATTGAGTGGAGTTTTCCTAGCCAGGTTACCTACTTGACTTTAATGAGGTTGTCAGTGAACAGAATTATCTCCGTGGTTCTGTGCCCTTAGGGGATTTCAGACTGGCTCTTATGCAGTTATTTCATACTTTTCTGTTTCTCAATTGGGTAACTTTGGCAGTGTCATTGAAAAGGTCAAAGATGGAAGAATCCAAAGTAGTACATCAATTTTCTCCCTTGTAGCATGGTTCCAGGGCATTTTCCCCAGGTGGTTATACATCTGTCAGCTGCTGTACTGTGGGTTGGGTTGGGTTGTGGTTTGTTTCGGTTTTTTTTTTATTGTGAAGACGAACAGAACTACTCAATTTTGCTGTGTGCTAAAAAGTATTTTAAGATAACAGTTCTTTCTGACTGACTTGACTTATGAGAGAAACGTATAGTTTGGAGGTAGAACGGTATTCCAGTATACGATTGAGTTATTGTGACAGAATTTGCCTGGGAAAGTGCTCTAGATTAAGTGTAGGATGCCTGGCTGTTTACAAGTAACCATCTGAGCCATACAATTTGGATGCATGGAGGGAATGTGAAAATCTATTGCCATCTTTAGTTACTCAACTAGTTTATTTTTGGGAGCTCATGAATTGGCAGGACATAGTGACCCTGTCCAAAAGGGAAAAGTGTGATGACTTTGAATGCAGGAAACTTGGTGAATATTTTGCCAAGTTACTTGCTACTATTTCTTTGAGGCAACTATAATAGAGGTTTTAACCCTTTGCTTTCCCACCAAACATTTTTGCATAGTGTTGATATATTTTAATGAAATCCAGTACTACTCTGTCAACATGCAGATACAACAGATTTGAAGTCTGTGAGGGGTTTTTTGTTTGAAAAAAGGGGGAGAATGGTTTGGTGGTAGATTGCTTGTTTGTAACCCTTTATAGTGTTATACACTTTGTTTGGAATAGGTATAGCTTGGATTCATAACTGGTCTTGGGCACAAAATGATGCAACATAGAAAAGACAGAGCTGTCTTGCATACAGGTAATATTGGATGGTGAACAAGTAAGGAGCTGAGAGTTGTTTTTATGTACAGAAGCACAGCTGTATTTTGCATGACACTGATAACTGCTTTTGTACTATGTGGCTAGACAGACCCAGCAAACAGGATCAAAAACTGCCAGTAACAACTGCAAAGTCTTGTAGAAACTTTGCCCTTCCTATTATAAATTTTCTGCACCTGACTGATTTGCACAAAACTATTACCACTTAGCATAGCGCATAACAAAGTAAGAACAAGAAAGTTTTTTTGTATTGCGTTCCTTGTGGCTACTACTACAGTCCTGGTTTGGAGAGCTTATACAAGGTTGCATGGAGTAACTTGGGAGCTTATTCTGGAAGAAAGTTGGTTTTCTTTTCACTTTCAATATTGTGTACTCTTATACCATCAGAAATTCCCAACTACATTGTCACTTCAGTTGAAAACTACTTCATTGCTGGGAATAAGTTACTTAGAAGCATTTTACATAGTGTTACTTGCAGTTGTCTTAATGAAAAGTTAAAGCCGTGTTCATTCTTCTTCATCATTCCCATATCCCTTTATTCATTCACACAATTCACTTGTAGTCTCACACCAGTGTGGCGGGTTTTCTTACAAATCCTGAATTTTGAGAACAGATGAATTACCAATCACTTTGAAGGGAGAGAACGACTGATTTGATTTTTGTGTGTTATACAAACAATTTGAAAAATGACAACAGGTGAAGAAATAAAGCAAAGGTTAATACTTGGCATGCTGAGTGGACCATGGAGACCAAGGTGACATCCCCTTTTTTTAATACAAGTAATTTTTAAATTTTTTTTTTTTATAAGGAAGATCTGGAAAACTCATGTGCCTGGAACAATGTCAACTGTCAGCTTATCTATTCAGCAACAGTCCCTTACTATTATTAAATACAATTGCTGGAAAAATTGTCTTGGGTCTCGCATCTTAATTGAAGGCAGGGATGTTAGTTTATTTTTGAAGATTTTTTTTTCCCCATGAAGTATATATTAGGTGTTAGTTTCAAACAGTATGAGTTCTTTTTTCAGTACCCAGAATGCTAATTTTCAAATTAATTTTAATAAATCTATAACTTATTTGTCTAGTATTTTAGATTAGCTGTTCCTAGTTTTAAGAACAAAAGCTTCCTTCATCACAGTAACTTAAAAATTAAAATGTTTCCAGCTGAAAAATCTTTTTATTGCCCTCCCCTTTGTAGATGACCTTAAATGCAGGTTATAACAATTACAACCATCTTGTTGGTTAAACATGAAAAAATATATAGCTGTACTTTCATGTTGCTTAGTAGTTTTTAGATAATTGATAAGTTTCTCAAATTGAATTTTTGGAGGTGAAAAACCTCTGAAGTCCTTGATGCATCTCTTAAAAGAACTTCTTGAAAGCAGAATAACTGATTTTGTTTCAAAATTTAAACAAAGGAGTGTTTTTACAATTCCTTGATGACTGCAAAGGCATTAATATGCTTAATAATTTAATCAGATATTTTGTGTTGTGCTTGTTTGTTGGGATAAAGCATCATTTTAAGAAAAAAATTATTTAAGAAAACTACTTATGCAAAACTTTTTCCGTTTAAATTGGTTCTTACCTGCAGTGAATCTAGTCTTGTAAATGTATGCATGTATACATACAATATAGGTATAATGTATAGTCAAGATAGAATACAGCTGATTATTAATCACAGGTGTTGCTTATTGTTGTGACTTCAAGCAAAATGTGCTTTGCAAATAGCATTCATCTCCTCTTCTTGTTAAACAAAATATCCAATATATAAATTGGATGCTAGCGTAAGGGACAACACCACCTTCGACCAGGCTGCAAATATGTTATGGCCTTAATTTCATTGAAAGCATTGCATCTCTTGGAAGTTGAAGATTAAAGCAATTGAGATATACTTTGTTTTAGGGTTTTTCTTGAAGGTTGTGGGTAGCAGTGTATGTTTTTTTAAATATTAAAAAAAAACAAAACCTTCCCTGTTAGCAAAGTCTGAACACTGTGATGTAGCTAGGCTCTTTTTAATCTAATTTATCGTTTTAGGGAGCTTGCTTTCCTTCTAACGCAGAAATTGAAAAAGCAGCTGTGTATATTCTTTGCTTATGGAAATGCAGAGCAAGTACCATAAACAACAGAAGGGGCTGTATATTAAAAAAAAAAAAAAATCCTTATCCAAGACCTAAATGAAATGAATGTATTCCAGGATGCCTTTATGTGCACTGCTGGACAGGGTGCAGGACTCCGTGCTTGTGCTGCAAACGTCTGTCACCTCACCTGTCTTTGCAGGGGTGTTTAGTGCCTGGCTGGACCTTGGAGGGGGGCCCTAAATTAATGGAGTGGGGGGCCTGGATGTCACCGGAGCCGCAGCCACAGGTCATGGCGTGCCAGGCTGCCCGCAAGGCCAGGGGAGCTGCCGGGTGCCTGGTTCTGAGGGCAGCCTGTGCTTCGTGACTCCTGAGGCCGGTGAGCTCAGCTGCGGGGTGGACACAAACCTTTTGAGAGATACTGTTTCTTCAGGCGGTCACTTGGGTTCTTGCTCAGCAGCTGATACATTTCATTGGAAAATGCAGCATCAGAAAAGCATGCTTTTAGACTCCCAAGTGGCTTTGGAGCAGCTGTACTATGGCTAAGTAAATATAACCCGCTAAGAGGAAATAACTTTTCTACCAGATATATGCACAGATGGATTGTAATCATACCGATGCCAGTGTTTGCCTCGACAAGAGAAAAAACTTTTTAGTAGAGAGCTATAAATGGAAATTTGTGCTTACACTCGCTTCTTGCAGCAGCGATTTGAGAGCACTACTCCTGCATAGTAGGAATGAGATAGGCATCTTAGGGAGTTTGAAAAACTAAAGGAGCTAGGCAGATACAGGCCATGAGCTAAAACAGCAATGTAAATTAAAATTTATTGGTCCCCAGATGCCTAAAAAGTGTCTGGGGGCAGTTCTTGTACAGCGGTGTGAGTGGACCTGGATAGTGGAGATGTATGTGGCAGAGGTAGTAACATACTGGGTGTCGGTATGCTCAAAGAGAGCAGGGCAGGATAGTCTTCCCCTGCCAGGGGGAAACCCAGTGTCTTGCCACCTCCAAAATACAGATTTAATTTTGCATAGAAAAATAAGACTTTTTTTTTTATAAAAAGGCCAAATTTGGAAGATATTTAGTAATTACAGATATGCTTCCTAAAAATTTGATAAGTGCAAAGTACAGAGCTAAAATTATATGCAGACAGCGCTTATGAGAGCTGTTGCTTCTTCAGAAAGGAATTATGATGTTAAAATAGTGGATCTGGTATAAGAGCATTCCAGATTTTGTTGTTTTTTTGTTTTGTTTTTTTTTTCTTTGAATGAGGGAGTTCTTTAATGAATACTCTAGTGAAATACTGTTCATCACTTCATCTTTAAATACTAAGATATTTTAATGATGAGGGACTTTGCTTTCAGTTTGAAACTGCCTTTTTAAAGCAAACTTGTAGATTAAAACAACACCACCCTTCTGTGTCTTAAAATAAATGGATTGTATCTCCTGACAGAAATGGTGCCAGTATCCAGAGGAGGCTTTAGGGCCTTGTGATGGAGTTGCATGCTTTACAGACTAAAAAGTAACTTTAAGTTAGTCCATGTGTTTGTAATTTTATGTCTGTCCTTTTATTTCTTAAAAAAAAAAAAAAAAAAGTTGTTAAACTTTAGCATGGGAGGGAAGAGGTGGTCAGGGATTGCTTTTAACCACTGAGGTTTTCCAGAATGCCTGGGAAGGACACAGTGCTGCTTTTGCGGTGCACGTTCACTAAGGTCTGTGCAGCAGAAGAGACTGCAGCAGATCTCTGGCAAGAGCTCCCTGTGCTCCACAGGCCAGTTTTCCACAACTCTCAGCAAATTGGTCACCACTGATTATTCTTTCCACATGTCGATTTTGTGCATGAAGCTACTTGAGGGAGCTGAAGCCAAAATTCAGGAGTTGGAAGGTTAATTATTTCCCGTGCCTTTTTGCTTATGTGTGCAATTTGCTTGGAGGGAGAGGGAGGAAGTGTTAACCATTTACCAGTATACATCTTCCCTCATTCCTCCCCAGAATGATTGTGGAAATTAGTCTTAGGCTGGTTTAGTGAAACAGCTAAGTCGCTCTCAATGGTGGAGACTGTTCTCAGTACACAGATTAGCAAGAAACACACAGCGGGTGGGTACGGTTACTGAAGAGTTAGTTCTCCACAATGAACAGGAAAAGAATGCGTCCATATTCGGCTGAGGAAATTTTTACTATTGCAGCTAGGCAAGCAAAGTATCTTTATTGCTACAGACTTTATCTGAAACTGTTTATTCAAAAAACCCACCAGAAATACCATTTTACTTGCTTAAGGTATAAAAAGCTTGAAAAGTTGGAGTGTGGTAAGCAATTTCCTTTTTTAACATTAGAGTTGCAGATCTGCTTATTTTAGAATTTGACTAGAGAGCTAGTGAAGTGATACTGGGAGTTGAGCAACCGACAGGTGGGGTTTTTTCCGACTGCTGCCATTAAAACCCTAAACCTTTGAATCCAGTGTCTACTGAATGTTAGGGGAATGTATGTGTATGACATTTTTCAGCTGATTTTTGAGATTTCACGATCTTTCAAACTGTAAGCAGTTCCTCCAATAATACTGAGAAACTTGGCACACAATATTCTTTCCATATCAAAAACCCAAAGTGTTAATTCCTCTTCACTATGCAAATATCTGTGCATAAAATAAAAAGATACATATTAACAAGTTAAATGTTTGAGAAAACATTTTATTTCTTCAAGGAAGGGAGCTGAGTTGTAGCTTTTTTGTGTCCATCTTTGTCCTATTACTTTCAGTTAAGGTAGAAGTAAAAAAATTACGTTAAAGAAATAACCAATTGTGAGAAGATACTTGGAAAAAAAAAAAAAGGCACGCTAAGAAGTTATTACGGTTGCTTAATTGGATGAGTGATTCATGTCTTTTGAAACAGTTTGTCCTGCCATGATATCTTTCTGGAACTAAGTATATTTAACTGGAAGGCATCGTGTCCTAGAAAATGGACAAAATGCACTGGGAGAGCCTCTTCAGGGACCGATAAACTTCTAGTTTCAGAAGGGAGATATTTTCTTCTTCCTGCTAGTTTTTTTTGTTGTCTCACCTTTTTCTGACGTGTTAGCTTCCTACATGTTGCAAAATGAATGAAAACCAACCATCGTACTTGACCTCAATCTAAAATCAAAAGTGATAAATTCTTCAGCCCTGGGCCTCTGAAGCTGTTGCCGGGGGGAATCCCTGTCTCTGTGCAGATGCTACTGTGAAGCTTTATGCCAATACCAGGGTTACACATCTTGCAGAAGGTGGGCTGAAGAGACATGAAGAATGTGGTAACCTTGATGAAGCAAAGCTGTAAGTATAGAAGTGGCTACAATAATACAGACGTGACTGGCTACATGTAAGAACCATATGCATAGAGAAGCTGTTCTTTTATCTGAACTTTTTTCCCTGATGGTCTTATGTGCAGGTAGTGATGAGTGTGAACTTTCTTCTGCTTTTTTGTTCAGTTTTGTTGCTCTGACAGTACTTTCATGGCTCTGATTTGGCATATTTTGTCTGCAAGGGAATCTTTTGTGCTGAGTGTTCAAAATTTTTAGTAAGGAAGAGAGAACAAAGCCACAAATATAAGTGGTGGGAGATTTAGGAACAGAATTGTCTTAACTGAATCTACTGTAATAGGTGAATTTCATCACACTTATGTGCAAATTAGTACTCGTTTGTTCTTTCTAAGTAATACTGTGACTTGCATTCCTCATGCATAACTCTCAAGGCTTGCTTTTTTGGTAAACAGCTGCTATAAATACATAGCTTTTTATGGAAAGGGGGAAAACAAGACTTGCAATTGCATCTCTAGTGTTTGCATTTAAAAAACTCTGGCCCCTATTTTATTTTTTCCATGACACTTCTTTATATTTCACAACCAAATGTGTGATGGTTCTGCCCCTCCCTTCTCCCCCTCCCCCCTTAAATGGCAGAAATTGAACGTTTGTGGGTGCAGAACAAAACTGGGACCACGGACCATGATGTCCCCCCACCTCGGGGGCCTCAGAATGGCCAGTGCAGAGCCGCTTCTGCGGTCTGCTGAAAGAGCCCTTGTTCCTGCAGACCCACTGCTGCGATCTCTGCCATGTTCCTGCTGAAAATCAGTACAAGTTTTGCTCTTAACTTGGCTGGAGACAGAGTTAAACAGAAGATTCAGTTAGAGGGTTCAAGGGGTGGAAACTTGTCCCTGCATGGGTGGGCTCTGAACACGTGCAACTCTGATGCATCTGTTTCTTGTGGGCTTGGAAGCTGTTTCTTATTTGTGGCACCTCAGATGTTGCAGTTGTGGGAAAAGAACAAAAATTCTTTTCCCTTGGAGTGTTTGTCAGGAAGAGGGTTGTAAAGATGGGAGGAATGTACATGTCATGGTAATTGCTAAAAGCATTGTCTTACTGGATGTAAGAGCTCCTCTTCCTTTTTTTTATTTTTTTTTTATTTTCTAATTCCAAAATGTGATTTTATGCTTATGGTGATCATAAGTGATGTAAACAGATGAAAATATGTATGAAAGCTAATCTACTTACAGCTACAAATTAGTATATTCCTTCCCTTCTTTCTTCATTTGAATTTGTAATTGCTTGCAGGGAAGGGATTTGATTAAGTTATTCAGCATTGTTACCTAATCCCTAGACAACATTAATAATGTTTGGGCCTGAATAGGTCTGCCTAGTATTCCTGAATTGCTCGCTCTCCCCCATGGGCAGTACTGTGCATATATGCCTTATAGGTGACAACTCTAATAAAAGCTAGAAAAATATTTTTAGATCCACTTTGACTTCTCTATGCTTATCTTGAGTTTATTATTATGCATGCCATGCAGTCTTGTGGGCAGGCTGAAATAGGAAGAAATGTTTCAAGGAGGTTTCACTTGCATTTTAGCCATCCTTAGGATGGGATTTCAAACTGAGTGAGTGACTAAAGGTGATAGAAAGGGTAGAGCACTAGCTTGACACTGAGTTGGGTTCCCTGCTCTGTCATGGACCTCTTAGGCAAGTCACCTCATGGTCTCTCTCTCAGACTTAGTCCTCCTCAATAAAAAGAGAATAATAGTAGTTCCCTCCCTTAAAGAGGCGTTGTGAGAGTAAGTGCATTAAAGAGTCTATAGTGTTGTTATACTATGATTACGAGGCCATGCAACTGTAAAATAGAAATTGCTGTAATTCAGTTTCTGTAGTACAATGCAAGAAACAAAGCCGTGGACAATAAGAGGAGTGCGCCCGGCTAATGTTGTCATTTTCTTAAAAAAACAGTGTGAAACCCTCAACCAGTGCAGTTCATGCAAGTGGAAGAGCCCTTCGCCTTAGCCTGTGGTTCCAGGCAGAGCTCGTGGACCCGTACAGAGGCATCGTAGAGCACTGCATCTGGGGGGTGTTGGTTAGAGATCTCTAGTATGATACTGCCATATATATATTAATGTTAGAGGTCTTCTGCAGATATGGGTGGGTTAACTTTTATGTGCTTTGAAATACATTGTGATTTTTATATCAAAATACCCTTAATGTTTACATCAGAGTGGGGGGAGTTCTACAGGGTATTTTAAGTTCTATACCAGTTTCTGAGTTTTGGTGCATCTGTTCAAAATGAGGATGCTTTACCTGACATCCTGCAAATGCAGTCTGTATCTGCACAGTATGAAGGAGAGAACAGTGGACAAAACTGAGATCAAGGAATTCCAGAAGAATAATCTCTTCTTGGCTACCTGTTTGTTCTTTAGTGCAAAACAGGCTGCTTTGTCTCTCTTTGTTTACCTGTTAAAATACAGAATGTTGCACATGACACATGTTGTGAAGTTGGTGTTAATGTATTGCTTTAACTGTTACCAAGTGTTATGTAAATATTAAGTATTCCAATAACATCGCATTTGTTTGTGGGCAAGTTCCTTCAACTACTTTCCCCAAACGAAATTTGTCTTCATTGTAGCAACTAGAGGAATGTTTTTCTGCCTTGGTTGATTCGTAGATCTCTTCCAAATGGGGGAGAACTGTGTAACAAATGTCAGCCTGCTGACGGGAGACTGGATGTTCGTTCTTATTGTTTGGAGATTTGTTGAAAATACTAAAGTCATCAGAAGCTTTGGGACATAAGTTGAACTAGTACATAATTTGAAATAAGAGAGTGCTGTCTAGCTGGTGTGGAAAAATCCTATAGAATCCACTAGGTGCAGTATGGATTGTAAAGGACCGTTAATCTCAGAATTTCTTTTTTTTTTTTTGGTGTGAGAGGATCTGCTTAATGGAATTCATACACCTGAAGGGATGATTAGTCCATTAGCCTTTCATTCTGAGAATGAAAACTATATTATATAAGGGATTTTAATTTTTCTTAATGCTTAGCAATTTTTTTGGAGATGGTCAAGTGTTTAGCACTGATCAGCTTTTCCAGTAAGTTGCTGTGTGACTTTCCAATTACTTATGGCCTAGGTTTTTTTCCACAATTGGGAAGGGCTTACTGTTCCTGTTAATAGCCATTACATAGTTTGTATCTATAGCGAATACAGATATTCAAAGTGTAATGTGGGATTATTGACCAAAAATGTTATGACTTTGATTAGAATGTATTTATATTGTTCCAGGACTTGCAGAGTGAACTATATAAGTGCAGGAGGCAATGTAAAAGCATGTTATACTTCTGATCTGCTTAACATTCACAGAATTCTGTGTGCAGGTGGACTAATGTGTAAACTTTAACTTTTCCTGTAATATTGAACTTGATCATCGCAACCTTAATTTTGTGGTTTTACTAAGAACTGAGTCTTTTGCTCAATATAAAATAGCTTTGTAAGGGTTCTTGATAGAGGGCACCTTTCCTCTCATGCTGTTATTGAATGACATTTTTCCTTTCTAGTTACAAGGTGCAGGTTGGGTAGGTTCTCGTTGAGCTGAATCTTTAAGAAGCTTCTGACTTCGACTAAGTATGAGGCTGGTGTCACTTAGCCCAATTGTGGAAGTTGTTTATAATGTTGGTAAGGATACAAATAAGCCACTGCAGAAATGGAAGAGGCTCACTTTGTATTTGATCCAATATTGGTGCCAACCATCTGCTCTTTCTTTTCTTCACTGAAATCCCTGTGTCTAAAAGGAAGAGATTGGACAGGTGTCTGGCAGGTAACTGGCAGGGAGCTCTGAATCCGGGGGCCTGCAGAGTGCTATAACTTTTGAATTAAAGATTAAGAAATCAGAGTTCTCTCTGGGCCCATGGATTCTTTAAACCTTGCTGGCTTCCACTATGTGATGATTGAGCTTGCCCATGTCTTTCAGTGTTCCTACCCCCAGATTGACTAGTGTGCATTTACTTAGCTGCATTGTTGTAATGCTTGACAGCCCCAGTCATGTCTGAGAGCTTACTGTACCTTGTAACAGTCCAAAACAATAAAAAGATTTTTCTTTATATATTCAGCAATGACCACAAGACTTCTTAAAAGACATAATTTTAGAAATACGAACTGAAGTCCTGTCAGTGCTGTTAAAGACTGACTGCTTGAGTAGTTTTATAATAGAGTAGCTCAGTCAATACTGGCATCTGTCTGGCTGCAAGGCTGGTGATGTGGGCAAACCAACATCGGCATTGCTTCAGCTTAGATAACTGCTGAATAACAAAAAAGATATTTCTGGGTCAAGTGAGGCAGAGAGAGACACATGACAAAAGAACAACTATGTTATTATTTGTGTGACCTTTTTCCCTCATTTTTTGCTCCCCTCCCTCCTCTTTTGGTTATCACTGCCTTGTTGCATCTTGTCTCAAATTAGACTTTGAAGGTCTTTGTGGAAGAATTCCCATCTAGCCTGTTAGTGCGTAGATAATACGACTTTTATGACCTCCAAATACTTCATGAATGTTGGTGTATTGGGTTTCAGGTGTTCTCATTTTATGAACTGATCGGAAGTGGCTTGCTTAAGATGCATGTCTGTAGCAGAGCTGGAAATTGGTCCCAGATCCTCTGAGGTTCTGCCTGTGCTTTTAGTTCCAGCTATTCAGCCATACTTGGGTGAGTGATGATGTCTGCTTGATGGTGTCAAGAGTGTCTCTTCTGACAGCTATGGTCTAGGTATTGAGTGCATTTATGTCTCTCATGAAGAAACATCTGGGAAAGTATCATCATGTCTATGAACTTTCCACTTTCTTTTCCCTTATTTGTAGACTGTTACCTCTTGAAAAGCCTTGAAGCAATCTGTGAAGTGCTCAGACTGTGGTATTGCATACAGTGGGCACCTATGTATGTCTGGTTTTGTGACGGAGTGCTGGAGAGGTGAAGATGGAAACAAACTGAGCCTGCAGCAATCTTTCCTGTTGCAGACGAGTGCATTCAGATGTGTTTTCTTTTCCGGGATAAAGTGCAGAGAGATTTGGTCTGTCTCTGGGGTGTATCCATGCAATTCCGCAGCTGGTGTGTTTGTGGCAGGAGAGGCATTCAGAGCGAAGGACATGTTGTGGTTATGTCAGCTATGTGAATGCGAGGGCAGGGAGAAGCTTTTGGCCTGCTCTTTGCCATTCTGACTTTAGAGTCTGCTGCGATTCCTGCATGTTGGAGTATTGGTGTCTCTGTTGCTAGCAACTGCCTTCCCTGACAGCTCCAAACAAAAAAGCTTAAAATAGCTATCTAAGTGCTTACAATTAGAACTGTTAACCCATTTCCAGTGGGAAAGAATAGTATGTTCGCGTAACTTTATGGTACTCCTTAATTGCTGTGCTCTTTCTGCTCTCTAAGGCTGCCCAAGCCTCTTCAGATCATGGAATTTATCATGATGACAGATTATAACAACTAATACTCCTAACTTCAGTACAGTTTATAAACATTAACTAATTTAAGAAATGTACCATATACCTATTTTGTTAAAGCGTAAGCCTGCACCGTGTTGCAAAGCCATTTGTAAAGACGGGCTTTCCTGCATGTTTATTTGCCAAAGTCCAGTTGACATAGCTGTCTCTTTCTCATAGGTCTCTCTAAGAACTGCGTGTTGTTGCTCTGCAAGACAACAGATAAGTCTGGTGCAAATCATGACTTTTGTTTTCATGAGATGAGGTTTGGGCAAAATTTCAATTATTTTGGAAATACCACTCAGTTTTGTTTGAGGATAAATTGAGGATGAGGATCTAACTTGTACCCTTTCAATAGCTGGTAGAAACAACTTTGTCAGTTCCTTTAAAATAAATCAGGATGTTTTTTTCCTTTTGTTGTTTGTTTAATAATCTGCTTACATTTCAAATTCCAGTCTGTCTTTTTAATAGTGTTTTTTTTTTTTTCCTCATCCATGCTGATTTTGTTCTGGTGGAGCTGTTTATGTAAGCCAGGTTTTGCTGGGCTTGTTTGTTCTAAGGACAAGACTAGTCAGCACTTAATGGGCATTTTCTTTCTAACAATTTTTTGTGTCTTTCTCATACCTTTAAAACAAAAATATGCAGAAAATCTTAGGTGCCTTTTGTACCTTGTACCGAGTTTACAGCTTGAATTAAGGTAGACAACCCAAAATATAGGTTATTTTTTGAGTATTCCTTTGAAAGTGTATAACTCCCCTCTCATAGGACTTACCTGTTATCTGCAAACTTCCTTTTGAGCTGCATCTGTGGTGCTTCAGACCTCATAATTCAAAAAACAAAAATCCTTCTGTGTAATGTCCTGCATACTAGAATGCATATGTGTGTTTAGATGGAATGTGGAAAATTGCGGTGATAGGGGATAAATAAAACCATGTCCATGGATGTAAATAGTAGGTCAAATTATGATCAGAATGCGTGCTTAGGTGAATTTTAAGACCATTCGAACAGAAAGGAAAGCTGCCTAATTAAATAACATCTGTGAGAACACATTTTCACTGACTGTCCTTCATTATATCCTTTACTGTAGTAGACCAAAATACTGAAGTGGGATTTGCCTCTGAAAATGGGAAAGTGAAAGTGGTAGCAAAGTAATTTTACCCATGCTGTCTTCAGGGCAGAGGCACACTTGAAGTCAGTCATAGCTTCAGTCTTTCTCTGCATTTGGCCAATCACGTGAAAATTTGGGTAGGCCTTAACGCCTTCCATGTGTACTACTTTTTTAGGTATGTGTTTGCTAGCCTCAGGCAGGCATCTTCAGGCAACAGTGGAAGTTGTCAAGCTTCCTGGATGTGTTTTCACTTTTGTTGTTGTCTGTCTGTCTTTGAAGCAGCTTTCCTTTGATCTCTTTCCCCCTATTGTGGGTGCACTGTAAAGAGTTCCTTTTTTGCTATGCGATGTTACCAAACCAGTAAGCCTTCCCCATTTCATAGGCTTTATCAATTCTAAGACTTTCATCTGATGCTGTTCTCTAGCTTAGTTTCTTTCTTGGAGGTGTTGGGGGAATGATTGTTACCTACTTACATTTTTTTGCAGTAGACTTCTTTTAAACTAGAGACTGTTCATTTGATTGGTTTTGGTTGTTCACTTTGGGCTTCTGTTGCTGCTCTTCTGTGGTGCTAGACTCTTGGAAAATACACCATTTACTGTAGAGACAAGCTTTCTAGGTATCTGTGGAAAATGCCCTGCCATTTGGGATAAGGTGATAGGGACATAAAGCCAGCATCCTCCATTTACATTTTTTGCTTTCATGGACAATGTTGTGTTTCTCTGTTGCTTCGAGCTTTCCTCTGCCTTTCTTCAGAAGATAGATTGCTGTGCTTTGCTGTATAGAATTTACAAACATGGTCTATTTTTCTGTTTTTTCTTGTTCCCTCCTGGGGCGATGTGTAGGAAAGCTGTGCTGTTATCCTTCCTGTTCAAGGTGTCTGAAGGTGGTGAGTGGGAGGTTGCAAACAATCTGCAGGAATTTTGGTGTAGCTAACTGTCTGGAAGAAAATGTGACAAAGTGAATGTGCCGGAGAGGCTTTTGAAGATGAGATTGAAGCTGTTTTCATATACAGCAGCATAAGCGTAGGATATGGATAAACTGTGCAATAAGCTTTGCAAATCTTCTACCAAACAGAAAAACTGTCCCATGTTTTCATCGTTTCCTTGGTTCTTACTCAAGACTCTTGCAATAGGTCGTGGTGGTTTCAGAGGGGGAAATTTCTGTTAGCTGGAATAAGTTTCTTGTTCGTGATGCCCACAAAGTAAGTCTCCAGTCATTTGAAAAAGACAAGCCACCAAAACCAGAAACAAAACCTGCCCTGTTGAACTACCTCTGTCCTGCTATTGCACTGGAGGAATTAAATTTTCTTTGCCCTTTCTGCATATGTGTAAATAGCACGCCCAATTTTTATCTTTTGCATGTAGCTTTAAACCCATGTTTTCTTGCAGGATTGGAACTGGTAGCTAATATCCTCTATACTGTTCTTGATTTTTGGCCTGGTTTATTGCATGATCTTAGAAGTGAATTAGTTCCTCTGTTTTTGTTCCTTATTAGTAAAATGGCTGTTATGATTCTTTACCTGTTTCATAAATGTGGGATTTGACCATAATAATGAATAAATTAGAGAAGGAAGGCTCGATTGCTCTGTCTTGGAAGGACACTGAGTAGCTTGCTGCATTTGACTTAAATGTAAAAATTGTTCTTGGAATCTGTTCATCATCATTAAAAGTGATCGAGCTTCTTACAGAGGAGATCAGTAATAGGAGTTGCTGGCAACAGGAGGATTTAGTGAGAAATGATTCTCATATCTCTATTTTGACAGATTTCCTGTAAGGAACTGTGACAGCATTGTTGCTGTTAAGGCTGAGAATGTGCATTAACTAGAACCCATCAAGACTTTTTATTTTTCACATGAAAAAAAAAACTAAAATAGAAGTACTTGGAAGCTAAGATTAAAGCGGTGAGATGGTCTGTGACCACTTGTTATTATTTTCTGCATCCTTAACTTTGCCAAGGTTTGAGGAGAAGTCAGAACCTTTCCTGAGTCATTTCTGCAGCATTCTGTCATAGATAATTGTGTGCAAATGATCTCAAAGGAGATTAGGAATGTGCAAAATTTAAACTTGCTTATCATGCCAAATATAGGTGGTGTAGCAAATGAGCTAAGCAAAGCCCAGGACAGCATAGCCCTCAACAGGTGGGCTGAAGAGTTTAACGTTACTACAGCGTGTGAGGTCATGAACTTGCTAGGGGAAATTGTACAAATATGCACATATTTAGTGAAGAGAGTATTTAAAGAAATGGAATAATGATGGGTGGTTATTAAATATACAGGCAAAAAGTTTTAAAGGAAGATAAAGACATTTTATATTAAATGGTTGCAATGGAATGTTTTTAATTTGTCCTCTAAATCAAATGACCTTTTAACTTTAAAAAAACCTGAAAAACCAAACATTAAAAAGGTTTCATAGCAAACTCTCCAGTCTAATGATAAACTGAGACAAGATGGTTGTAATGGATAGGGATGTCTAAACAATTCTGCAGAACCTACTTTGGGTTGAGTAAAATCTGCTAATGGGTGGTCAGTGCTGGTACCAGCCTAGTGGAGTGGCTCTGGGTGCCTGTGTCTTGCACTCCTCAGACATCTGTGTGTTGAAAGGATTTTATTAATTTGAGAACAGCATCCTGGATGCAGGCAGACACTCCTCCTTAGTCCTGTTGTATATTTAAGTCCTTCAGGAGTCTTTGCCTAAATCTAGCCCACATGGTGTTCTGTATGTGTTTGATTAATGCCATAGTGCAGATATGCTGGAGAGGTTTTAGCTAAAAATGCTAACCCTAACTTCTCTTGGTAAGGTGCCATAGGTTACTTATGGTTTTTTTCACTCCAGAAAATATCGCGTAAGTGCCCATTGAGTAGATGTGTATCTAAATTGACGTTCTTTTTAGGTCTAGAAGATAGAGCCTTGCAACATGAAAAATTCCTCAGAAATCTGAAAATATTTACGTTATTAAAGGAGGTGACATACGATTAATCTTCATCTGAAGAAAAGCTGAGAGATGTTCTTGCATGCCAGAAGTTCCTGGAAGTGAAAATAACTGATGATATTGCATGCCAAATCTTAGAGTTATTAAAATAAAATATACTGATGGTAGGTTCTGCTTTTTCTCTGTGCAGTGTATAAGCAATGCAAGGTATCATAACACATCAGTGTATTTCGAGGCAAGACACAATATCTTCTGGGAATTACAGTATCAGAACTGTTTCTGTGCATTATTCAAAGGTAAGAAATGGTCAGGGGCACACTGCTCCAAAACACACTTAAGCCTGAAAGTGTGTTGCCATTTTACTGCATTACTGCAGGCTGACTCTTGTGCTGAAATTAAAGTAAAACAAAACAAACAAACAAAAAAACCAAACAACCCAAAGCTGGTAATTGGCTGGGATGATGAAAATGTGAGCTCATCCCTCAACCTCAGGGAGGGAAGCCTGCTTAGTCATAGAGCCAGCAGTGCTCAGCCAATGAAGCTGCCAAGTGTGAGCTTTCCTGGAGCATAGTCATGCTGCAGCTTGAACATCTATCACTTCAGCTTAAACTATGGACTATTATTATTGGGATGGCATACAGGATATTTTTCTGCAATTTTTCTATATAGAAAGAAATTCTAAAAAGCTAATTTTGTGATGTGTTCTTTTACCATCTAATACTAGATGCACCAAATCCTCTTTTTCCCTTTCCCTTGGTGATCTCTTAGAATTTATTTATTGCATGCAGTTGAGAGAGCTGGGATGTTCAATAAGCATGTTTTGTTCAAAGTACCTTAAATCTCTTTCCTCCCCAGTAATGTCATTTTCACTATCCTGTTTTTTTCTGCTGTTGTAACTTGAGTTGTTCTTCAATCACTACAGTCTTCTCAAGTGACGAGATAACTTCCCTAAGAGCCATATAATATTTTTAGGACTCCCTTCATGGAACACGGAAGTACATAGTCCTTTCCCTCCTTTAGGTTATCTCTGAACTTAGTTTTTTTGTAAACTTTGCACATTAATATTTTTGTTACATCTCTTTCCTAGATAGGTGCAGTTCTAAACTGAGTTAGGCTTTGCAATGCCGGTGGCTTCTTACCTAGTAATGGAAAAAACAGAGCTAAAGCCCACACAAGTGGAGGTTTGTGCTAATGCAACTTTTTCTCACTAACCTCAGAGCCCTCTTTCTAAAGGTCTTCTGGATACTTGTGTGTATGGTAGTTGGAATTATCAGTCACCACTATTAAGAACAGCATCAGCTGTTTATTTAGGGTTTTTTCCCTTCCTTTTTTTAGAAGCGTTAAAAACACAGACCCTTGAAGTTGTGTGCCAGCTTTTAGGCAGTTATCTTTGCATTCTTTCTCGAAGTGTAGAAAATCTACAGCAGAGCTTCTAGAGGTTGTCTGGCAGGTTTAAATTTGATCTAGTAGTAATGTCTTCTGATACACAGAAAAACCTGCAATCTTTTCCTCAGAATTAGGTGACTGATCAATACAGCAGCATGCGGAAGCATCTGTGGAAGGAAAACTGTTACGAGGTTGCCTAGTTTGGAGAGAAAAATAGCTTGTGATGATTTCAGAAAGTAAGATTGTGTCAGCAACCACTGCTAGTAGTATTACCTGAGGTATTGTGGTTTAGCTGTTAGCTCTGTTACATTTGAAGCACTGCTGCAAAAAGCAAGGAGTAAGAGTAACATTAATACCCCCTAAGAGACATATAGCAACCTTTCCACCTCTACATTTTTGCTACGAGGGATTCAGTTTCCTGCTGTAGGATGCCTTTTCCTCTTATAATGAAGTTTTGAAATAGGAAAAACTTACTTTATGAAATCCTCGTTTGTGTGCTAGTTGCAGTTTAGAGAGAATTTTCCATCTCACGTGTTCACAATTTCTCCTAGAGTTATTTTCGTCCTGTTGAAAGAGGACTGGAAAATGAGCCGAGACGTTGTGCTTACAGGAGGGAGGAACGCCCTGGCTCCGTGATACAGGGTGGCAGAGGTCCATGGTTTGTAGCCAGGGCGAAGCGGGGAGGGAGCGTGGGGGGAACAGCCATGTAACAGCCTGAGGAAGTGAGTCACTTCGCTCTGAAACACAGGCCCATGGTTCCAGTAGCACTGAAGCCAAGCTTGGCCTCTGAGGTGGAAGTTGCGTAAGTTAGTTTAAACTCTTTTGTCTTTTTCTCCTCATCGTGCTCCCAACCCCACCCCAGTATTAAAATCTCCGCCGTAGCCATATCCGTTTAGAGGAAACTCAGGTTATAGGGCTTGAGTGTGCTGCACGTTTTATTTTTAAATAAAAAAAAAAAGAGATAAATGGATTGCAGATTTCATTGGAGGCGATGTGTGTATTAGTCTTACCTGCTCCACTCAAGAGAAACTTGATGTTATAGCAGAAGGGATGCAATAAGAACAGGTTTTTAACAGTTTATTAAAATGTTTCTGAAATAAATTGGCAGTGTGAGTTGAAGGGGAACAAGAGTGAATATTGAAAAGAGATAGTAATAGAGCCTTACACTTAACAACTTGAGTGTTAGTTGCAGTTTAAGAATTTAATTAAATTTAAAACTAAACTTCTTAAAAGGTTTAGGTATCCTAAACATTAGACCTTAATCCTGCAAACTAGGCTTTTAAAGCCTAAGTTTGTGGATAGCTTTCTTCTGTGGAAGAAGAGCGTAGAATTGTCCTAGACTGCATGTTGCGGAAAGGCTTTCTCATATTATATTTGTAGCTTATAGTAACAGATATTTGCTGGTGTCTGGGAGCAGCTATAACAATCTGCCTGAACTACTTTTCTGTGAGTGTGACCTGAGCAGGAACAGTTGCTTCCAGCTGTTGAAGAAAGTGTCTGAGAGGGCAACAGGTTGAACAGGCCCTGTCTTCGGTGCATGGATGCTTGGTGGGCAGTTCTTGATTGGAAAGCAACTGTAATGATTGGGGGTGGGGTGGGTGAATGATGGGCTCCCGACTGATCCTTTCCTTCAAAACACCAAATTGAGCATCGTGCTGTGAGTTTGGCTGCAGCCTTCATGTACATGTGTGTGTTTTATATGTCTTTGGGAAATCTGGCCTAAATGTTATTTTTCTTCTGGTGAGTCATGAGGGGTTTTTGGTTTGTGTTTTTGAGTTCAGATTAAAAACAGATTATTCTGGCTACAGGAAGACATAGAAGTAATTGGCCAGATGAGAGGGAGTTAAAGAGAAAAAACTTCAGGATGAGCTTGAGTGATTAGTCAGAAGTCTGCGTGCAATTGGGAGTTGCATCATGCAAATACAGTGTGATAACTTAGCTTTACAAAACAGATGTTTTGTTTTACATTCTCTAGCAGGTCAGATCTATTATTCCTTGCACATATTATCCTGATCTTTGTTTCTGTGGGTAATGGGACAGACATACACATTGTTGCTTGTTGCATGAAGATTTATATGCCAGTTATGTCTGTTGATGATTCATTGCAATTGCTTCTCTCTTTCAGGACTTGTAACTAAGTGGACCCTACTGACCTCTGAACCACAAAGAATAAGAGTGAAAAGAAGTGGGAGAAGCACACGAAGAAAAAGGAAGTGGATGCACTTTCATCTAGACTTCTTTCCTGCCCTTTATTACTAAAACTGAATGGAAAAGAGAGACTTCTGTGCCTTTCCTCCACCAGCCTCAAGGATGGGTGGATTGTAAATACAGTGTGTGTGGCTGGGAGAATAGACTGAACCATGAATCTTCAGGCTCAGCAAAAGTCTTCAAGCAAAAGGACTGGGAAACGAATTGCCTATTTTAATGAGCAGGAAATAGCTGTGTCGTCAAAAGAATCACAGCAGCAGCTTAAAGAAGGACAGTACTATGGTCATGGAGGGAATATTCCGGTCTCCCAAACTATGGAGATCCCTCACACAGGAGGATTAACAAGTCCTCCCAACAATGTTGCTTTGATGAACTCTGTTTACAATCAAGATAGGGGAGAATCAATGATGATGTCCCAGGCAGTAACAGCTGTCAAATGGCAGAATTCACTAATGGGAAACCGGTTGCCAGAGAGGGGCGACAGCCACTGGCAGTCTCCACCTTCAATGTGGAACCACAGTATGGTTTTTGGGGGCAGCCCAAAAGGACCCCACTCCAATGCTGGTGCTCCGGGCTTCTATGGCCACCCAGAAGCCCTTAAAAGAAATCAAGAGAAAGGAGTGTTTGTGTCACAGCTGGACTTATATGGAGATGCTGTCCAACAGATGATGTCCCAGAAGGCTCAGCTGGAGCAGCAAGCGCTGGTGAGACAGCAAGCTCAAATGAATTCTTTTCATCAGATGCAGAAACAGCAGCAGCAGAATCAAAGTCTGCCGTTGCAGCCTTTCCAGCTTGCATTTGGTCACCAAGGCCAAAAGCAGGGTCTTCCTGAATTGTTACATGTCTTTCAAGAAGCCCCAGCTTCTTCCAGTTCAGCATTTACTGCTCAACAAAAACAGCAAGCTCTTCCCCAGCTACAACTGTTTGAAAATTTCTATCCTCAACAGCAGCAGCAACAGGCTGCCACACAAGCCTTCAGTCTGCAGCAAACTACTTCCATAGCACAGCCTCATGTGGCAGCTGCGGCACCTCAGCATCACATGATGGCACACCAGTTTCAGCAAACAGAGCGGAACCAGGAACTATTCAAGGCTCTAACAGAGCAGAACCAACAGACTGTGCTACCTCAGACCCAGATTCCCTTTCCAAGAAGGTCACGGAGACTCTCCAAAGAAGGTGTCCTGCTGACATCTACAGGAGAAGTGTTGGCTTCCAAGCAGGCAGAAGAACAACCTAGCAATTTATTTCTACATCACTGGCAAACACATCAGCAAGAGGTCCCATTACAGCAGCCGCCTGAATCACTGGCCCACAACAAAAGTAGCTATTCACACCCCAAGAGAATGGATCTGGGGCAGAAGGATGTCCTGGTCAATAGTGAGCTGTGCCAGACGGAACCAGACAGGCAAGCCACAGCCCAGAATGGTAGAGATGGGGAGAAACAGGCGGCAGCAGCTGAAGAAAGCACTCAGAGAACTAATGATTTTCAGGGTGTCAGAGGTGGTGTAATCCAGAGTACACGACGGAGACGGCGTGTTTCTCAAGAAGCCAATTTGCTAACTTTGGCCCAAAAAGCTGTTGAGCTGGCTTCTCTTCAGAATGTAAAGGTAAGGCATACATCCTAGCCAATACAGCACGTTTTAGACTACAGAATAGGGCTGAAATGAAAAGAATTTATGTACTTATGCAGGATAGGATGATATCTTGATGCAAGAGGTGGTGTAGTACAGCAAGGGCCACTCTGGAGTGGTGGCATGGGATTTCAACTGCTGTAATTCGTAGATGCAGGAGAACAGAGATCTCCTGGTGCAGTGAAACCACCTAAGGACAGTTTTATTTTACTAATACTGAATGTGATTTTAGCCCAGGGCTTCAAAATATGGACGTTGTCAGCTTAGGCCTCAAACTGATCAGGAATTTAGAGAGACAAGTATGAGCAGTTCACTTAGTGTCTTTTTACCAATCTAACATTCTCTTCCTTTTATGTTAAAAGACTGGTGCTTAACTGCTAGTTATGCAGTTTTAGTGGTTGAAGTGTTTCTAAATTGTGCTATCTGAAAATTACATAATGAAGTTTACATGTTTGATATTTCCCAAATATTAAAAGCCTGAGGAAGCCTCACTTACATGAAGAACTTGTACCAGGCATAACAAAGGTCTGGTTGACATGGCATCCTGTTTCTGCAAATGGCCTGCAGGGATCTTTATAGATTGGTAACCTGAGGACAAAGTCTGCTTGTAGACCTTCTGTAGGGCTTAGTGGGGAAGAAATTGAGTGTTGACCAATTGGGTAGTTGACTACTCTTATCCTTTTGGTGTCCCATCAGTCTGAACTGTACAGTATATATTCCATATGACAAGATGACAGGGTTCAAAATTATCTAGCCTAGAGGAGGCAAGTGGTGGGACTTTAAAATTGGGTGGGGGTTTTTTGAGGGGTTTTGGAGGTTTTCTTTCAGTTGTGATTTGACTATTCTTTCACTGAGTGCCTCTCGTGAGAAGTAAAGATATACTTTTCTTTGGAAGCTTTGTTGCTGGAGGCTGATGAAATACGGGTGTTAGAGCATGAGCTACTTTTGCCTACAGTTTTGCCACTTGAATTGCTGCTCAGTTGGACAACAAAGGGAAGGGGATTCTATTCCCTCTCTTGTTCTCATCATTGTTTTTTTTTCCTAGTCTGGCTGTGGTCATTTTTCCAATCTCTTCCTTAGAGGGATGCGCTGTTTGAGTGAAAGAACTGAACTAATAAACAATGAGGCAAATACCCATAGCCTGCTCCGTCTCTTTCACAGCAGACAGCAACCAGTGACTAGTGATGCTGTCTTCAATCCTTTTTGCTCTAACTCCAGTTGAACAAGCAGATTTGATAGAAAACTAGTAGCAGCATGAGCTATTTGCTCGTACTCTCCCAGCCATTGTATGCTTATATTGCAGGAGGGGAGGTCCTGCAACTCGCATTGCAGTCTGATCACCAACACAGTGGCAAGAAAAAAGCTTAACAGAGCATCTAGGAAAAGGCCCTGAGAGGCGAAGCAAGAAACTGGCTGTTTGAACGATGTCTGCTTGCAGCTTGATTCATGTAAAGACTAACTGGAGAAGTGTTTTGACAGATTCTCTTTTGTTCTTTGCAGTTATGCAAGCAGCCTGTTTGCTTCCATGATGGGTACTAGCAGAACTCCTTATGTTTAGATCTCTTCAGGCTTTCAGGATGAGGTTTTGAAAGATGTTAAAATTCTTAGCTGAGGTCTGATGGATTTTGCATCTTTAAGGGGATTGGATATCATATGAGAGAGAAAAAGAAAACATGTTTATGGCAGGAGAGTGGTCTGCTGCTTTTATCAATGCCTTTTGGTTATAAACAATCTAGAAGCCTTCTCTAGTGTAGGTTATGTGAAGAGCATGTAAGAAGGTCATAGGATCAAATTATTGATGAAGGAAGATACATGCATAATTTGAAGCAGTTGTTGGAACATTCCAATGTAGGTGTGTGTACCTTATGTGAAAACATTACTTTCGACAGCAGTATCTGTCTACATGCAGTGTCACAACTGATGCTTTGCACCAGAGCTGCCAATCATACCGTGCCTGACTTTTTCAGGTGGTGCAAACTTATTGCTGCTTACAGGCTGCAGCAAATTCTCAACTCTTAGGTTTATGTTTTCACTTCACATATAACTGTTACACGCAAAAAGGTGGTGTAATTTGTTTTCTTTAATAGTGCAAAAAACTTTTCTCTGATCTGAAATGGTCATCTTAAAGGTGTCTGGATTTAAATATTCCTTTATGGAAGGGAGACAGAGGTTTCAGTTACCTGGCCTCTTCCCCTTGGCACAGGGCAGGGCACCAGCTGCCACAAAAAAAAAAAAGTTGTGGAATTGCAGTTCTGGACTCACCTCCTTCGTGGACAAGCTTCAGTTTGACTGCAGAGAGAAGCTGCCTTTATGGTTAGCAAGATGATGCAGAATGATGGCAGAAAGCATTGTATAGGCAGGTGTTTCTAAAAGGCTGGTGTGGTTTCCTGTCCAGTCATAGCAGTGGCCTTGGAACAGTTCTTCCAGCTATTGCAATTGATTTTTGTCTGTGAATTCTAAATTTTTTTAGAAACCATTTGAGGGATAGACAGAATCAATGTCAAAATGACAGATGGATTTCTGTGGGTGTCCTAGAGGACTCTAGATCACTAGTTCATCCCTCAATATTTATGCAAGAGTCTAAATGCAAGTGCAACAAGTTGCACTTGCTGGAGTTACCCAGCAGCCCTCCTGCCCCAAATTCTGCAGCAGAGATGCTGAGCTAGCTGAAAATCCCCTAGCAGTTCTACAAATCAAGGCCCTGTCCCTTGTTCAATGACTATTTCCTGCTTACCTCTGAGCATAATCAAACAGTTGAGAAACTATTTAGGGATCTGAAACAAATAGCTTAATTCCAAAATCAGTCATGTCCTCTTTTAGTAAACCTTAGGTATATGTGATCTTTCATGACCAGAAAAGTTCTGATGTGGACCAGGGAGTCTTTAAAGATGTTTCAACTATTTATATGAAGTTCCCAGTGGTGCCTTCTCTCTCTCTCTGGTTGCCTCCCAATCTTGAAAATAAAAGGAGCATGGTTAACTTATCATACAGACAAAGAATGTGACATCTTTTGTGTGACTAGCTGCCATAATTTCTTCCTTGTAGTCAGGAAATTAGTTCATGTCTCTTGACCTACAGAGGTCTGTGTAGCACACAGGAAGTATCTGAGGTTTGTAGATTGGTCAGAACTGGTGTTTGTTCACATATTCATATTGCCATTACTTGTTTGATTGCCATTATTCTCTTAGGTACCAGAAAGTATGCTAGAGTGCTTGCACTAGCAACAGCTGCATCAGGAGGAAAAAAGGAATCTGGTTAAAAACAAGACTTTTCTTGGCAGTGGTCTAAAGACTGTAGTGTGAATGCACTCCTCTAAACAGTGGTGCAAAACTACCTACTGTGGCTCTCACTGCCAGAAGAAGACCCCAGAGCTGTCACAGATATTTCACTAGGCTTCAGTAATAAGGTGATAACAGCATAAATTTCCCTGTGCGTGGAGGCCCATGTATAGCAGCATGAAGCCATTTGTGAGCTGCTTTTTCAGGTATGGACAGGACTAGTGGAAGGTAGGCATTGTTTCCAGTAGATGACCTGTTTATGTGTTTAAAAAGGCATCCTTGTTAGTGTCTCTTTCCTGAAGTAGTGGAGGGAGGCTACAAAAATTTACAAGAGCCCCTTACTATCCACAGATAGTGGTTCCTAGTGACATATCTATCAGCACGATGGATGCCTTCCAAATCCAAAATTGGTAGTCTCATGGGAAAATACAGGTGCATATCACCAGCCTGGAATGAACAGAGGTCCTCAGAGCTCTTTAATTCCTCCTGCAGCACAGCCTGGGGCAACTGATGCCAGTTGTGACTTTTCAATTGTGTGTTTGATCATTGGGTGGTCGGGGCAGATATCTCCAGTCTCTGTGAAGCAGTAGTCAGTCTTCTAAACTGCAGTGTCACTTATGGGATAAACCTTTCTGTGCACACTTAGCTTTACTGTAATAAAAGGTCTTGGAAGGAGGCAATCCTAAATCTTCTCGATATGATAGATTTGCTCAAGCTTGGCACCTAGCTTTTGTTGAAGGCTTAATGTTCCAGAGTGGACCTGTTTGCTCTTAAAAGCAACAAAAATTACCAGGACTGTCATTTGGAGAGAGGCCAGAGCACTAACTCCATGCTGTGATGCATCTTGTGACAGTACAGTTGTGCTTCCCTCAATATAAATATAGTATCAAAGTGAGACTTCAGTCTAGTGTCCTCCCAGCTATCATGGGTTGACTCTTCAGGGACCAGCTGGAGCGTGTTCTCTCGCCCATCAGTGAAGCTGGCTTTCTTCATCTATGACCACACTGAAATGACTGATGGGGGTATCTGAATCCTTATGAGATAACCTGTTTGTGCTAGCTTTTTGATTAGGTAGTCTTAATGGCACACAACAGATTCTTTTTGAGTACTTCAGTAAACCTCTGCAAAATCTTGGAAGTTCAGATTGGAGACCTCTTGCCATACCTGAGAGATAATTTACCTTAGTTCACCTGAACACAGCTGTTTAGGTAGATTCCTCAGTAGATTGTGGCTCGATGGAGGATGAGTTTGCATGCCTATCCTATTCAAAGGATTTCCAAATGGAACTCTAAGTTCGAGAGAAGTTCTGAAACACCAAAAGGAGCATCTACAGCTGCTAGATTGCACTTCATCAGGGCTCAAGAAGGCAGAGGTGGTTTTGAAAGTTGTACTTTAACATCTGGCTTCTAGGTGAGCTGGCAACTGCTTTTGAATTGAATGGAGTGAACATATGGATAGTAATTTAAAGGACTAGAAATCACTTATCTAACAGGACCTGAAGCCATTTGGTGTTACATTATCTATGAGTTTATTCAGTAACTCATCCTCCATTCCTTAGAGCTCAATTTTCTAGGGTTTCCATGAGTAAAAGAAAGCAGAGACATGAAAGCTGTAACACCAATGCAAAAAGTGCTGCCTTGCAGTTATGCTTTGTGGATTCTGCTGAGCAAAAGTCCTTCAGGCTCAAGCCTGTGAGACAACAAACCTCAAAGGCTCCAGTTGTTATCAGGAAAGTTGCTTCTGTCATGTAAATAAAAAATAATAATTAAAAAAACCCTCAGCAAAAAGCTAGCTCTGTTTTTTTGTATGAGAGATTTAATTAAGATTATCATGATTCAGTCTTTCCTGGAATGGAAGTCCAATATTTGAAATTAATAACCTGCAGCTTATGATCATTGCTAAAACTGAAGAACCTTTGTTGGAAGTTAAATGGCAGGGCACAAATTCATCTGGAACACAAAACATCAAACCATAGGTAGTGAAATGATACTTAAGAATGATATACACAAATATTCTAGCAGTTAAGACTTCAGGCAATCCTAAATAGTTCTAAGAAATTTGGTAACATTTTTGTGAAGTATTCTTTTTCTTCCAGTAACACTTTTCCAAATCCATTTTAGCTTGCAAATTGCATTGAGAAACTTGATATGCACTGAAAGTGAGATATCAGCTGATTTATTATGTAAGTACTACAGAACTTTTAAGGAATCTATTTTCTTCTTAGGAACTGGATACCTCAGAAGAGAAGAAGAGTGTGCTGATAGCAGCTCCAGGACCTACAACTGCAAAAAGTGTTGTGGAATTCGCCAGTTCTTCACCAGCTCCAAAAAGAGCCCGGGAGGATAGCAGCCTTGTGCCTCTTATCATTCCTGTGTCTGTGCCAGTGAGAAAAATTGACTTGCAGACCCTTGGAAAGGAAAAGTCTGAGGATGGAAAGCTCCAAAGAGGCCAAACAAATGATCGAGCTCCTTGTGAACGCAAGCCTTCTGTGATAGTCACTCGGAGGCGATCTAATCGTAATACTAATGTGGAAACCTCAAATCAGGTAAGAAACCAAAGATGAACCAAACCTGTTAGATTTAATTATGTAGTTTTTAAAGTAGCTTGATCTCAAGTCTTGAACTTGGAATGGATGTAGTCTGGGGACTGTGGATTTTTTTTTCATCATAATATTGCCATTTATTTGGGCATCACTGGTTTTCATGACGCACAGCTAATGCTAGACCAGTCAAGAAATGCCCCACTACTAAACAGTGAATAAAGCCGGATGGTCAATACCACTAGAATAAATAGTCTGAGTACAGAGTGCTTTTTCCATGCATACATAGATATGTTTTGTGAACAAAATCCAAAGTGAAGATGTATTTTCGTGGAATTAAAATCTCTTACTGAGCTTCTGCAGGTCAGTACTTGAGTGTTCCCGTTCAGTGTGGTGATGTTGAGTGGGTATAGGGTTTTTTGTGTGTTTGGGGTTTTTTTTTTATTTCTTTGTCTCTTCTATTCAGAAGTGCAATAGAACGTTCAGCTACCAGAGAAATGGCAGGCATCTAAGGAGGTTTCTCTGCATTTAAATGCTTGACCATCTAAGACAATATTGTTATACTGTCTTCTGTTCTCCTACTGCTATTTGGTGTCACCCTATATCTGTACGAGGATTCTGCTATACATTTATGTCCTCTCTTAAAGCTACCATGAGGTCATTGTCTTTCCAACTAAAGATTGGACCAGATGTGTGTGTAGTTCTTGTAAAATATAACTTAATAAGCACTCAGAGCTAATGTAGCTACCTAGTAGGTCCTGTGTCCATTCCGTTCCACATCTTCTTCCTCCCTTTTTCCCTTTGTGCTAATTGTTGAGACACCCTCCAACTGCACTATCCAGATTTGGAGCTGAAAGAATGAACGTATGAAAGAATGTTGTTGTCTCACTGAAGTTTTTCAAATGACCTGAGATTTTAAATTATGTATTTTTTATTTTTTTTCCTAATAGCATGAAGATGCTGTTCCAAAGGATGAAGCAGAGGGCTTTGCCCGGAAACCAAAGCAGCGGCCAAGACCTGAGCCACTCTTCATACCACCAAAAGCTGGCACCTTTATTGCACCACCTGTTTATTCTAACATTACTCCGTATCAGAGCCACTTACGGTCACCTGTCCGTCTGGCAGATCATCCTTCAGATAGGAACTTTGAGCTACCTCCTTACACTCCTCCGCCAATTCTAAGTCCAGTGAGAGAAGGATCTGGGCTGTATTTTAATGCTATCCTCTCTTCAAGTGGTCATTCAGTTCCACCTCCAATGACTCCTAAAAGTGCTCACAGAACTCTGCTCAGATCAAGTAAGTTCTACTTTATCCTTCCTTGCTTGGCTAACTTATCATTAGGAACTGTGGAGTAATAGGAGGAAGATCATGACTTTAGCAGATGTGGTTATGTGGAACTGGGATTTCTTTGTGATAGTCTGGAGAGCTAGGATGGAGGAAATGCTGTGTTGCTTCCTTCTGGGCATGCATGTTAAGATGCATTCACAAGTAATCTGCAACACCCCCTACTGACGTTCTTAGGAATGGAAAGGTCAGTTCCTTCTCTGTAATAGATTGTCATTGTCTTGAACTGAAGGGACAGTAAATAGTTATTACTAAGATGTAGATGGTGACTAGAAGGTAAGTTCTTGGTCATCTTAAACTCCTTTAGCATATGGGTGCCTGTTTTGAAAGATAGATAATTCTGATGTGATTTACAAGCTTTGTGAAGAATATATCTCAAATGGGAAGATGAGCTATCTGAGCAGTTTTTTCTTTTCCTTGCAGATAGTTCAGAAGTTACCCCTCCTGTTCTTACAGTAGTAGGGGAAGCCACCCCAGTCAGCATTGAACCGTAAGTACCCAAGAGACTCTTAGCCTTATAGTAAATGTGCTGCTTTTCTTCCTCCTAGATCTTCAAGCTGCTCCCTGTACAGTTGATGTATCTCTTGGAAACATTAAAGCTATTCCTGTTAGTGACATAAAATATAAATTGTCTTTATTAAAAATTACTCCATATGATAAATAATGTTTGTTTGGGCAAACACACCTTGTAATTCTGGTGATGTTAACTGCTTTCTGTTACTGCTCCTATGTCTCGGTGCTGAAATACTATTGGTTAGCTACAGGTGAATCTGTCCTGTTTTGTTGTATACAAACACTTCTTTGTGTGCTGTATGTTTGTTTTAGAGTGGGAAAATAATGATCCTTTAGAGGAAGGGCAAAACATTGTATGGAAAAAACGTAGTTAGCTCTCGCATGGACTGCTCAGATTGCAGGTTATCCATGTGGTGTGTATTAGCTGCAGCACAACTGCACGACTTTGCTCCCTCTGGGGCTAGCTCAGTCTGAAAGCACTACAGCCAGTGGCATACAGTGTGTGTGGCCTGACCTGACAAGCCTCAGTAGTCTTTTTAGCTGGCTGTATGCTGGGAAAGCTCAGACATATGTGGACACAGCATCACTAGGGAACACAGTTTGGAGATACTGTAGCTGGAGTTACGAGCTTAGGCTTGGTGCCAGTCCTGCTAAAGCTGAGCAGAGTAGCAAAAAAAGCAAAGGAGCAAATGTCTCTGCACAGCCCATGCAAACCCTCTAGGAGTGTTATCAGCTCAAGTTCAGTGCTGTAGAACTACAGCAAGGTAGTTCCAATTCATGATTGCACCAAGGTTAATGAACTCTTGCAAAATCTAAACGTGGAGATGCATGACATGGAAACACCCACGTGGCTCTGCATTGCTGACTCTGTGCAGTCAGGAATCTCTGCTCTAACTCTGCAGCATATCCTGTCACATTTGAGATATTTAACTTAAACCCTCCCCAAATAAATACCAAGCTGCTTTTATTTTTTCTTCTAAAATGGCTTATATTTTTAAAATTGACTGGAACGTTTGCTATCAATTTTTTTTCACAATCTTTTTCCATTCTGCCATCCTGTTTGAATATGAGTTTTCTGCACTTTTGGCAGCAGGCTGTCCTGAGTAAATGTTGTGATTATGAATGCACTCATGTTATTCTCGACACCTTTGCAAATCACTTCCAGGCTGAGCCCGTTCATGGAAATAAGCACATTTGCTGTTTTTTAAATATGTTTTGAAAATGGCTTAATCTTTTTGTTGTTGGCTCATTTCACACCAGTCCAGGGGAACCTCTTCTTGAGCAGATATTTTTTTTGTTTCCCCCCAGGTCTTGATCTTTGACTCTATGTGGTGCAATTGGCTGTTATGTCTGTTAGTTTAAATTGCTGAAGTTAATGGCATAAAGTTAGCTGCAATTTTAGTTGTGTGTGAAAATTTTCAAATTTGTTGCTGGAAGTTACCATAATAACTTAGTAATGCAAGTGCATTTCCTGGTGCCAAAATGGAATTACGTGCAAAGAGTTGTCTTGCTGTCATCTTAATTCTTACGAACAGATGCTTATGCAGGTAGATAGGCTTAACTTTTAACCAAGATAACACAGAATGACACCAGTTTGTTAATTTGTCAAAGTAATCAGTTTGCTGCTCTGAAGCTAATTTGTGGAGCACTGTTGTGGTCAGTTATGTAGATATATCTTCTATAAAGGAAATCTGGCAGGAAGCACCTTTTTTATAAGAAAAAAATGTTGAATTTGATTTATAGTCTTGACTCTGTCATAAGGTGACTATAACTTGTGATTACCCTATATTGTGTTCTTAATTGCTTGTGCTTTACCAGACGGTCTGCTCATGCTTCTCAAAAGGTCATTTCATTGCAGAGATTTGGAATAGGAAATGTGATAATGAAGCTTAATTCTTCTGTTTGTGAAGTAGTACAATAGGCAGCTGGTGTCACAGATCTTTGTGTTCTACTGGTTTTGAAGTTCAGTTGCTTCAAAGTCTTAAAAGTCCTCCCTCAGCTAGCCAGCCTCAAGTATAGCTGTGGTGCATGAGCTGTGAATTGCCTTCCCAATTCATAACCTTAATTCTGGATGTTATCACACTCAGCTGTGTACCGGCAGGTCCCAGGAGCACTGTCAGTGCTTACAAACAAGAGCTTTTGATGTACTGAAATCCAGGCTTCATCAGCAAGGGAATCACGGAATAACGTAGCTTCAGTGGACCTCTGGTGTTCCCCTGGTCCAAGCCCTTGCTCAGAGCAGGCCAAATTAGATCAGGTTACTCAGGTCAACTCTTGCAGTGGAAATCTGGTTTTATTCAGACATTGCAGGTACATGATCTAATTCTTAGGCTTTTGTAGCCTAGGGATACCATATTCTAAGTGTAATTTCAAGATAAAAAGTAACTTCTGATAGGCCTTCAAGGTGACATTCTTTCCTTCCAGATTTTCCAATTTCCCCTCTCACTCTTACAGGTAAGGTCAGAGGAATCTGTGTCTTGGGACACAAAATCTCTCAAACTTCCCAGTGCAGTAACAGCCTCTTTATCTGTTTCCAGTTGACAGCAAAGTGTCAAGTTTCTGTCAGTCATCCCTTCTAGGGTGGATCAGAATCCATTACTCTCTCCTCTGCTGTGAAACTGCATGCCATAACAGTAAGTGAGACTAATCACAGTGAGCAGGAGACTCCATGTGAACATCATTCTTCAGTCCATCACAGTGTGCTGAAAGGAGGACTTACCAGGGTGTTTTGGTTTTGCTTTGTTTTTTAGCAAGGTCTTCTCCCCAGTCTTGCAAGAAATATATTCTTGCTTTTTATTTTTGGTCTGGATTATGCTGTTTCTGTCCAAGATAATCAAGACAGGTAAAGGAAAAATGGAAAAGTGTGTAGTATTACAGTTTTAGTAGACTTGTGTACCTGTAAAACACTCAAAACCAAACTTTGAGGTTTTCTTGGAGTTCTTCACTCTCCTTGCAGGTTCCACTTTAGTGTTCATTTGAAATTAAATTACTTTTGAGAAGCAGATCCTGAAACACAACCATGGGCACCAGAGATGGGACATTTTCAACTGCCTTACTTCTCCCCTGCCTATGGCCATGATGTGAGATGTGTAATGTCCCTATTGCTTTACCTTCGACAGGTATTGGAGATAGTGTTTTGGGGAAAAATGACAGTATATGGCAGCCTGTCTAAAACTTTGCTGCTACATCCGTCATGCTGGATGTCATCTTGTCATCGTCTGCTGGAAGTAAGTTAGCATCAGTCTGTGCATCTAGCAGATTCTGCTTGTCCAAGTGGGAATCCCACCCCGTCAATGTCAAGTTGCTGCTGGAATGCATAGGTGAAGTCAGAACAAGTGTGTAGGGTAGCTATCTTCTGCATCTCTTCGATTATACACATGTGAATTGTAAACCATTCCCCTCAAGTGTAAGGCAAGTAGATCTGCATCTGCTATAGATGCAAAAGAAATAGTTTGTAAAATCTCTTTTAATATGTGTTCAAAGTCAGCCATTTGTTTTGAATGTAGGCTTTTCCAACTCATGACATCTCATGGTGCAGATGCTTACTGACAATAGCAAAGTAATATATTAGGCAGAGAAAAGGGAATGAAGGTGTGTGTTTCTTCTCCTTCCATAACAGAAAATTATACCTTCTTCCTTCCTTTGACACCACAGCCTTCTACAACTTCAAAACGTGCTATTGGAACATTTGCTAGTATCTCCCTGGGTTTTTGTTTGGGTTATATGTGTTGCTTCAAGGCTTCCCCACACCTTTTCCAGATGCTTCCTTTCATAATATACACGTATGTGTCGTCTCAGAATAGCAAAGGACCAGAAAAGTCTGCAGGCTCACATGTTTTTGTTACTATTCCTTACTGTACTAGATCATGTTTTTTTCTTCTGGTAATTGTGTTTCCCCTCATGCTTGGAGAGAGCCAAGCCAAGACTTGAAAATTATAAAAACCTCTCCCTGGGCAGGGAGTTTTACCTTTATTCTAATGAAGTGACTCTACAGTTTAATCATCTTGTGGGCACTGGCTGCCTGATCTGCTCTCTCAAAAAAGAGCTTATTTCTCCTTCCTTTACTATTTCAGGAGTTAGAAGTATGGTACTAGTTGACTAACATCTGGGAGTAACATTTTTGCTTTAAGCATAGCTATGTTATTTCAGAATATGAGATTTTCATTATATTCTAAGTGGTCTGAGCAGCAGCTATTCTCAAATGTCTTGGGTTTCTGATATCTTGGCTTTCTGAAGGGTCTCTCAGCTAGCTTAGTTTGGACATTTCTTACGCTCTCTCTTCTGAACCTCTGAATTGCATACATAGTTGCTATATTACTTAAAAAGTTGCCCTTGGTCTTATGCAAAATATTTTGCGCTGAGTTTGTGTAGCTACTGCGGTGTCTCTGCCAGTATTTTGCCACTAAGAGATGTAGAGCAATGACAAAGGACATCCATGCTCACACTGCTTGCTGTGCTATTGGTGTAGACCTCCAGGCCTCCAAGTCTGGCAGAGCAGTCTTTCAATGGTGGTTCTTACCTATCTCTGTGCACAAAATCCTGTTTGCTAGCACAGAGTAGAATCTCTGTGGATGGTCACTTGACTTAAAGCAAGTATAGTGCTCCCTGGATTGCATGTTGTGAAAAATTTCTCCCGTAAGTCAGCATCTATAAGTATGGGATTGTGTTCAGAGAATGGGATTTGGTCTTGATACAGAATGAGCTATACAGCTTTCATTGTTTTATATTTTTGGTTTCAGTTGTTCAAAATAGTTTCTAGAAGGTAATAGCTTGTGTCAAGATCATAAAGGACCAAACTTTGAGATTGATCCTGGTTTGAATAGGAAGTTGGACCAGACAGGTTGACAAGGACTTCTGGAGACTAAATGATGCTATGATTCTGTAGTTATGACTGGCAAAATGTTAATAGTAAAAAACATTCACCTATATTATCCATGAGGAGCAAGCTTGCCACAAGAGAAGTCTGTGTGATGGCCCCTCAAACTGATGATTGTTGAAAGCCAATTACTGTTCTTTGAGCAGTTATTAGGAGATCCTAATTTAAATACAATTTCAACTATTGTAGGTAAGACAATGGAAACTGGTAATGGATGTAAAACCTCTCACCTTTTGAGTCATTAATGTAGCCTACAACACCTGTAAGCTGTTCATGTTATATACAAGAGCCTGCTGCATTTCAGTTTCTTCATAATTAGTGCTTTTAGCAGAGATGGAGGCTTTCTGGATATTGTAAAGGGGGCCTGACCATTACTTGTTACCTTTTCTGCAGACGAATAAATGTAGGAACTCGCTTTCAAGCAGAAATCCCATCACTCCAGGACAGATCTCTGGCAGCAGTGGATGAACATAAAGCAGAGTTGGTATGGCAGCCGTGGGGTGACCTGGAAACCAATAAAGTCACCCAAGAGAATGGTAAGAATGTGGAAGGCTGGTAAATAGGACTGAATTGTCACAGTTGTTGTAGAGGTAACCACGTATCTACTGTACGCATAATTCAGAGCTGCCAGTTAAGTGACATTTTTGAGTGGTCTTGAAAACAGTCTTAGGAGTAAAACTTGTTTATTGGGTTGTGTGTGGTGGAGAGGGGGGAGTTTGATAGGATTGGTTTTTTGATTGAGATAAAATGGGACCATTTGTTGCTGGTCAGGCAAAGAGCAGCCTTTTGCTCAGTGAAGCTTCCTTGTCTTTGTTAACATTTGAATGTCGCATGCACTCAACTTCTGTATTTTCAAGGGATGTTCTAGACATAATAGTATTTTTAAAAAATTAAGTTGCGGACTGAAGTCAGGATGAGGAAGCAGGGGTTGTGGCAGCTAGCAGCAGACGTGGGCAGCTGTCTGCTGTTGATGCACGTGGGCTGTGGCGTGTATAAATTCTGAAGGGAAGAGGAAGTGGGCAGGCTTGGAAGAAGTCTTTCTGATGAGAGAGCAAAAGGGTATTGTGAAATGGAAATTCACAATATAAGGGGGAATTTAGGAAATCTCTGAGGTGAAGGGAGATGTGAAGACATTATAGGAGGGAGGAGATTTGCAAGAAACTCCATGTGTAAATAGTGCTGCATGCAGAGTAAAGCCGCATGACCTTGTGATCTAATGAGTTCTTGTGTCCAAATGTAACCCAGATAAACTTGCAAGGATATTCAATTTCTCTGAGTGGTACTTTGTTATGTCTAGCTCTGCTTCAGAAGACCTAATTAATGATGCAAATCCTGTAGGAAACTCCATTTTAATCTTCTTATCTGACCTTTTTTTTTTTTTTTTTTTTTGGTACCGCTGTGGAAATAGTGGAAAACCTGCTAGCTGCTGCCTGTTCAAGCATTTTTCCTGGGGCTGGAACCAATCAGGAGCTGGCGCTGCATTTCTTACATGAAGCAAAGGGAAGCATTCTGGTGAGTCTTCCCAGCTTTTCACCCTGATGTGGTCAAAGATGTTAATGAAGACCAGGTAACCTGTCACTTCATGAGAGGATGAGCCTTGCATACCCCTTCCTATGCATCTGGCTCCCACTGTTCAGTGTCCCTTGGA
The DNA here is from genome assembly GCA_013400195.1 of Aramus guarauna. Classification (NCBI taxonomy): domain Eukaryota; kingdom Metazoa; phylum Chordata; class Aves; order Gruiformes; family Aramidae; genus Aramus; species Aramus guarauna. The sequence continues at coordinate 39,687 of VXBL01002525.1, read as the reverse complement.
GATGTTACTGTTCCTAAAGTAGGTTCTGCCTGATATGCAGTGCCACGTTCACTTGCTACCTTGCACATTTCAAACTTTTACATATTTGGCTTTTTAACAAACAGACTGTCAGTCTGCCAAGATGAGTGTGCTTAGACTGCTAAATGAATCTTAAATGTGGTCTACCGGGGAAGATGACCATTTTGGAAGGAAAAGTAAGAAGCTGAGGCATAAAGTGCAATGTCTTGCTTCTCTTACTTTTGGCAGATCCAGTTAACTTCTTTCTGCTTGTCTATAAAACAGCTGTGCTGCTAATTTTCTGTCAATATTTTAAGACATGATACACTTTCATAAAATGCCCTTTGACACCCCTGGGAGGTAATATCAAAGAGAAGAGCGCAGAATATGACACAGGGTTGTTGTCCTTTTGTAGTTCTGTGATTGATTTAACCTGGCATAAATCAGCCCGATGGTCAGGAATATCCCACACTTTTGCCTGGCTGCTTGTTTCCCATCGCCTGTAGTGAGCCAGCACTGACACTTGTGAGACTGCATTTACCTTTTTTGGAGAAGAGAACAAATAAAAAATAATTTTTTTGTGCTAGGTTTCTGCTTAGATAAGTTACCAGAACCAGCTCACCACTATGAATGCTGTTGCTGGCATTAGGGAGGAGCAGGGCTGCCCCTGGCAGCAGGAGCTCACTGTTGAGGTGGTTTAAACTGCTAATTGAAGCATGACTCCGTTCTCTCTTTCCTGCTCACTTTGAAACACTTCCAGTTTAAATGCAAAGTAAAAAGCAACTTGAGAGAGTTTGTTGTTTTGGGGTTTTTTTGTGTGTGTATGTAATCTTTCAGTTGCATGACTGCTGTGTTTTATTTTGAAATATTGCTTAGTTAAGTGAAATAAGATCAAAATGACTTGGATGTTTCAGACATCATTTAGGGCAGGGTTTTTGGATGCGAGTCTGTAATTTAGTCCTTCAGTAAATGAGAGGAAACTGCTACATGGTCTCTGTCTATGGAATTAACTCTTTCCTGACACTGTGGTGGTTGTGTTGGAAAGTGTCAATTCGCAGAGACATGAAGAGACGCCAAGAGCTTACTGCTTGCCTGTGGTACCCAAGACTCAGTGAATAGTCAAGAATGTAATTTTTAAAGTTGTGAACGACATTCCCTGTCCCAAATGTTAAACTGTGCTATGGTTGTTTTCAGTTAGCTTGCCAGAAAAGAGAGGATTAACAATTGCCTGATCTTTGTTTTAAATACCTCAAACACTAAATTAATGTTTGTATTTGTGTTTATCGTAGGGAGCTTTGACCAAACTGCTATTGAAGAGGCCAGTACGATTGCCTACTCACCCTTTGGCAGATTATCACTATACAGGTTTGTTAACTGGAATAACTGTGCTGCTTGTTGATCATAAAGGAATTTTTCTAGCCTGTTCTGCTCTTTTGCGGAACTCTGTAACTTTACAATAAGATTAAAAGACCACTCTTCCTGGTAAATCAAATGATGCCTTGCCAGGATTTTTACCTGTGCAGCTTATGACACCTCTAATGTAAGAAACACTGGCTCTCTCAGAACATGTGCATGTGTGTATTTGCATGTGTGCGTTCTAGTTTCCTTTATGGGGAAAAGGGAATGTGATCCCTTACACTAAGCCACAGAGAATGCAGAAAGATAGCTAGTACCTACAAGAAGGCTGTGTTTGAGGTTACCACAACATTCTCGGACATGGATTTTCAGGGTGGAGTTAACTCCAGGGGGTTTTATGGGTTGAGTTTTCAAGCTTACTGAGGAAAGCTCAGCCAACTATTGATGCCTGTCAATGTTTCTGCAAAATGTAAATGCCTTAAACTGCCTTTATAGTCTTGTACCTAGTTAGAAAATAGTCAGCCGTATGACACTAACTTCAGTGATCTAGAAGCACCCTAGCCACCTGAAAGACGTGATGTAAGGTGATAGAGAGACATCTAATAGCTGGCACCACAAAGCATAGAAATTACATTTCTTCATTATTACACACTCATAATGCTTGGGAAATATTACTTGGGTAATATCTATAAGGCAGGAGGAGATTTCCAAATGCGTTCTTCAAGTACAGTGGATTGCTGCTGAAAGAGAAGACCCTGTTCTCCTGCCCCACCATTTCCCTTGTATGATGACTGGGCCACCATAAAGTGTTTCTATTCACCTTGCTGTTTCAGAAAACATCTTAGTTCTTCTGGTTGTCCTGTTTTAGTAGGTTGAACTGAGTTAACCTGTGGTGACGAGTACTAGGTCTAACACAAAGGAAGTGATGAGAGGAGGGCTGAAGTGGAGCGGTAGGGGAGGGTTTAACAGCAGTCTGCAGTTATGCTGGATTAGATGTGATGTGAGACATCCTTGCGTGTGTGTATTGGTCTTACTTAAGGCAAACATGAAGAAAAAGTATGTAGAGGAGTAAACATTTGAAACTATAAGGGCTTTGGTTACAACTTTTTTTTTTTATCTACAGGATCAGACAAGTGGAAAGTTGCTGAAAAAAAACTTTTCAACAAAGGCATTGCAATCTACAAGAAAGACTTCTTCTTGGTCCAAAAGCTTGTAAGTTACTTTTTTCTTTTTTTTATGACAGCAATGATACATTCTTACATATTTGAGCATTTAACACAGGGAGTTCAATCTTCATTTTGCTGAAACCTCATTATTAAGTGTTAAGTCCTGCACTCAAAAGATTTCAAAAAAATTTTATCATCCAGCACAGCATAAAATCTCACTAGATAGCTAGAACAATAGTGTTTGTTTTGCTGTTGTTGTTTACATAACCCTTGTACATAGTACATACTGCATTACTTCCATTAGTCCACACTGCAGATATCACTTCTACAGGGCATATTTATAGAGTGCTGGTAAAGTTCCAGTACGGCTTAAATGGCTTGCTTATAAAAATAATAGAAACATATCCTTGCTACTGATGAAAAGGACCAAAGAAGGATATGTGAATGATATGTGAATGATGCATCCTTTAGGATCTCTTTTTCCATTTTTCTGTGACAATGTTAGTAAAAATGATCACTGCCATCTATTTTCATGATGTGTGATGCTGCAGTGGGGGGGGAAATCATTGAAGGAGTGCAAAATCAGGAGCTGCATTACATATTTCTTCTGAATAAATACCCAAAAGGCATTTAAGTTGCAAAAGCCTGGAAGCTAAGAATATATTTGAAAATTTCCAGAAAAATCACTGGTAGAGAATATGTGGATGGTCACAGGTCTGGACTGATAATTGTCTACAACCATGATGAAATGCATGTGGCCAAAATGGGAAAGTGCCACAAACCTTCCTTTCCATTTTTGGATCGGTATTCTGGTCTGGTCTTCTCTGAAGTGCTGCTGGAAAATAAAGCTCCTCCATAAAACTGAAAGGCTGCTCTCAAGCTTGACAGCTCAACTGGAATGTTGCAGAGGCTAAGAGGTGCATTAAGCTTACAAAGTGCCAGGTTCTGTCACCTTTACATTGACCAGCTTTTCTTTGGAAAGTTGGTCCTGTAGTTCTTGGCCAGTAACAGTGGCAATAGGGGATGGGCTGTGCGATGGGGCATAAAGGCAAATATGACACAGAAAAGAAGGCTTTAACAGAAGCTGTGGAATGGAGACTACTGCAGAAAGAAAAATACAAAGTGTATTTATCGCACCTTTAGTAATTATTTATAAGCCTTCTTAAAATCATGTAATCTGCTGAACTTTAATGTTGTTTTTTTAACACCAGATAAAAACCAAAACAGTGGCTCAGTGTGTGGAATTCTACTACACATACAAGAAACAGGTGAAAATTGGTCGGAATGGGACCTTAATCTTTGGGGACATTGATGTTGCTGGTGAGAAATCTATGAAAGATGAAGCTGAGGTTGACATCAAGGTAACTTCCTAAATTTCTTTCACCCCCCTTGGGCTGTGATGCAAAGTCTGATTTTGTGTGTTGTCTAACTTGCTGCTAAAATCAAAAGCAGAAAAAATCTGGTCAGTGTGGAGGAGTCCAGACTCTCAAACTTATGTCCTGTGTCACATAATAACATTTACTTACAGACACCAAAATTAACAGTTCCTTTATCTTCTGGTGAAGAGTTCCCATAGGTTTGCACGTGTTCTTCCTCCCAGAAGGGACATTTACAGTGAAGAACAGGGGCACATGGAGGAGGAGGAAGAGGAGGAGGAAGAAGAAGCAGAAGAAGGGTTGGATAACAGAAAGAAGAACACAGTTCTTCTCAGAGATGAACAGACACTACAAGATGGTGTAATAGTAAGTGCTGTATTATGCATGTTGTGCTTTCTGTGCCACCTTCACACTACAACTAGTTCAGAAAATACGAGGTGGACAGTTCCAGATGTAAAAAGCTTCCACCTCTGACTTCTTCCAGAGCAAGAGACTGGTTCTGAGGTAGCTTAGAGCATTACTAGCAACCAGACTGCATGCTGTGGCAGGAGAACTGGGATGAGTAAGGGGGAAAAAAAATGCCAATATAATTCTTCATGGTTGGTGCACACATAGGACCATGATGAGCAATGTCCTGAAAATATCTTGAAGACTTTCTCATTAAATAAAACCTCGATCTGGAATAAATGAAGCACAGGAGCTCAGCCATTATTTTCCTTCTGACAGTGGGTTTAAGTTTCAATTTGCCTCAACTGTTTCCCACTCTCCACAGGCCAGTGATGCCAATATGAGGAGCCAAGAGGCAACTGTCACAGGCAGAGTTGGAAGGAAGCCAAGGGAGACCACCATGAAGCCTCGAAAGCCTCTTACTGCTCCAGTGCAGAGGAGGAGGCGGAAACAGAAGATAAAAGCAGATGCTACCAGTAAAGCTCAGAACACAGAAAACACATTTCCATGTAAAAAATGTGGCAGGTAAGAGCAACTCTGCTTCCAGCAATAGTCACAGAATTGTGGTAGGGCATGTGGAAGCTTATTCTCAAATGAGCTTTCCTTCTGTCTAGGCCAGAGACACTGGCAATAATTTTAATGACTTATTACCCCAGTGATACTTGCAAATTTAGGGATTTTTTACATATATTGATATTAAGTTACTACTACTTCGATAATTACTTGCTGCTCATTATTTTTCCTCAAATGGAATGAGACACCATCTGCATTTCAACTGTGTGCAGTATTTGGTGTTAAGCTGCACTTTCAAACAGCTGCTGTGTTGCCTCTCTAATGCCTACATTTTTGTAATGAGTAATTTCTCTATATTTGCTAGATCACATATTAAGAGAATGGTATAGACTTACTAATGAAGTGGTGTAGAAATACAAGACACTACCTTTGTTACAGCCACAGATATTAGACCAATGGATACACAGTTCATCTGGTTAAACTTGCACCCATCTTTTGTGTCTGTAAAATATATTTATCTTTCCTCACATGGTTCTAGTAGTTTTTGTAGGTTTGTTGCCAACAGATTCATAAATGCCGAGAAAATTCAATTCCCTACATAAATTGCTTACTCTTGACACCACAGAGAATCTCATAATACCAGTGGTTACCCCTTTATTTAAAAATGGCATGAAGCTCGGGGGTGGTAAGCAAATGCCATCTCCGTCTAGTTACATCACCAGGCATGTTGACAGATTCCTGCTGTGGCTGGGACTTACCTGGTCCTGCCAAGGCACCCTGTCCTGTGCCCTCAGGGAGCACGTGGCATTGGAAAGGGCAGTGCTGTGAGAAGTCAGGCGGCTAGGATTTGGTCCCGGCCGCTGACAAAGGCGAAGCAGGCAAGGATTCTTAACGGTGTCTAAACTTGTAGCATTTGGTGCAAAATCCAAGTAGTTAATGGTGAAAGATGGAGGGATAGATCATAGAAGTGCAAAGTCAGGAGGAAAAAGCTCAAGTGTTTCTAGCTGTGTGGACAAGGCTCAGGAGTGGCTTCTGGCCATTGTTCACCTCCATATTTATTGCATTTTCGCGGCACAGGAGGAATACCTAAAAAATAGGGCCCTAAGCAGCATGTGCGTACTTCAGATTCAAGCACTGCCCCTCTGAATTTAGAAAACTTAAGAGCTGAATGAGAGGTAGGAGGAAACGGCCATATTAAGAAACAAAGTGAGTGGTCTGAGGGTGCTCAGGATCCTCTGCTAGCATTCCACCTAGTGCTGGCACACGCCGAGTCAGAAGTGGTGTTTGCTGTAGATGCTCTATTGCAATGTCAGTGTGAGTTCCTGTGCCAAAACTCACAAATTGAGGCTGGAGCAGCAGAAGCTCTTTTGGAGAATTAACGAAGGAGGCTGTAGGAGAGACCAATGCTAACATACACGTGTGCTTCCTTAGGGTGTTCTACAAGGTAAAGAGCCGCAGTGCTCACATGAAAAGCCACGCAGAGCAGGAGAAGAAGGCAGCCGCACTGAAGCAGCAAGAGAAAGAGGCGGCAGCAGCAGCGGCAGCAGCAGCAGCGCACAGCCAGGCCCAGCAGGAAGAGAGCAGTGAAAGTGGGAGCAGCAGCAGTGGAAGCAGCAGTGCGAGCTCAGATGAAGATGGCGAAATATAGCAGCAGACCAGAAGTGGAGGGAGTAGCAAGGCTGGACCCAACCTCCCTCTTGGTGGTCTCAATTTTTTTGCTTGCACTTTTCTTACCTGAGCCATCAGGTCTCAGGTTCAGTGCTGCCGTTTCCTCATGCCACATGTTTCACTTCACCTTGCCAGTACTGACCAAGCCAGAATGGTGGATGAAAAGATTTCTTTCAACTTGGATGTCTGGGTTTGTTTTGTTGGTTTTTTTAAACAAATAAGATTTCTATTCTATTTATAATGGTATCTGAGGTACATAATAGAACAATGTCACCTGCAGTGGAAGAAAGTTCTCTCTCGGGTCAGTCAGACCTTTCTTTTTATGCTTGTCAGGACTCTTGGATATAAAGGTTTCTAGACTGGAGCAAGAAGATGATGCTCTGCTCTGAGCTAGCTGTATCCAGTTACTGTGACACTGGTGATTTCTAGATGTTTCCTTTTTCAGCATGTTCTCCTTCCTGTTACACTTTCCTGCCTTTCTTTCTGAGCATTTATTCAGGCAGCCAACAAGTTTTGTGGAAAGATGGTGTGCACTTTTGGCCTCTGCTTCACAAAAATGAAAAGTGGGATGAGCAAGACACTCTTCTTCCTTTTGAGAGGAAGCTTTATTTTTCAAAAATAAGCCTGAGGTGGTTTCTTTTATTCCATTAAGAATGCAGCAATGGATATAAAAATATCCTGTGGGATTAGAGTAGCCACAGGCCTTGTGGGTTGTCTCATCTTGGAAAACAAAAGTCTGCCTTTGATTAACTTAATGGAAAGTAGTCTGGGCTTCACAAGTGCAATTTGAAATGTAAACTGCTGGGTTTGACTTTGCATAAATGGGAGCAAGTTTGTTTAGTGAAAATGAACCAAGACCTTCTTATGCACTGGATTGCGTGCACCTCAGAGATGGGAGGAATGTACTCTCGTCTCCAGCAGTCCCCTTAAATCCCTCTGTGAATGGCTTTTACCTCTCCACACATGCATTTCTTTCTTGTGGCAGCCCTCATTTATTCCTTGAAATTGCCGTCATCAGGAGCTTGTATGGTGGGGCCCTAGTTTCCCAAATACTTCCTGTCAGACAGTACATGTGTGCAGGAGGAGCTTGTCACTTCTTCCCACACCAGTGGCCGGACAGCCCTGTCTGCTGCGTTGTCCTGCTGTGAGCCTTGCTCTTTGCTGAAAGGCTGACTCTTCCTCCAGAACTGACACATGCTAATAGCCCAAAAGGTCCAGCCACCAACAACCTGCTGGTGAAAGAGAGTTAAGAAGTAGTAAAGTTCAGGTGACATAGATTTGCACAGGATTGTTCTGTACATCTTTATAGCCCTCACTTCCTCCTGCTTCCTGGGGTCGGTCCCAACCCCATACCCCGGCTGCCCAGCTCCCTCCAGCCAGCGGTCAGAAGCGGCGCTGATCCCCCAGCTTCCCGGGAGCCGGCACTGTTAGATCACGTGTGCGCTGCTCTGGGGGTGCAATACAGAAGGAGCTGATCACCCCTGCATTCCCAAGCAGGGATCCTAGGGGGGTTGCTGTACATGATCTACAGAGTGTTCCTGATGGGCTGATTTCTGTTTTTTTAATTTTTTTTTTAAATCTTGACCCTTCAAGCTGCTAGATAAATTCCAGGTTAAGTATGGAAAGTGACTCTAACTCCAGCATGCCATCTGGCAATCTTTTCTTGCCCTGTGGTTTTATGCAACCATGATTGCATTACTCTCGAAGTCTGGGAGGCTGTGTATTGTACCATGTTTGCTTTGACATCTATATGCCTTTGGATAGAATCCCTTTCTCTTAATAGCAGAAACAGTTACTGCTCTTACAAAATAAGTAGGAGTATCATTAAGGATGGCACTTTTTTCAGTGTTGGCACTTTTGCCTTTAAGTGTGCAGTTTTCTGCCAAGGTTGTATTTTTCATTCCTAACAAGATTAGGTTTCCTTTCACCATTTGGATGACTGTTCCATATCCCTACATACAGAGGTCTTGTTGACTAACTAGACTGTGGAAGCAGATGGCATGTCACAAACTGTTAAAATAATTCAAAAACTGTAAAGAACTGGAAGCTCCTAATCTTTAAAAATAAGCTTAAGCAAATCAGTCTTCCTATTAAGAGTTTCAATCTTGATTGTTACCTTTTTCCTTTTGTAAATTAGAGAAAATGCTTGTCTACCGTAATCCTAGGGCCCTTAGAGAGAACAGCAGCTTTAGCACACTGCGCCAGGACGGACAGTAGGTGAAGCAGCTGAATCTCATGGTCCGCTTGTAGTACTGGGATTAATCCCAGTAAAAAGCAATGATGCAATTAAACTTAAAGTTCTGAAGTGTATTTCTGGGAAGTTGTCACTGTTTTCCAGATCTTGAGAACTGCAGGGCAACAGTTGAGAAACAAGCAGTGCTTGTGGTTATATCTATAAAGGATTTAAAGGAACGTAGATGTTGTTATACTGCTGTAATTGAATGTACTGCAATACCAGTGTCCCAGCAGTAGAACCGTGTACAGTTACTTAACAGGGACTGGGAAGGCCAAAAACATATAACAAAAAAATGGAGATGGAACTGGCACACATTGAGAATGTGGCAAAAATTACTATTTTTAAATTTTTTTTTAGATTTGATAGGAGATCTGCCTAAACTTGAGAACTAAAATAAGGTTAAACTCTCTTAGGAAAATGCTATCACTGTTCTTGCTAAACCAGTGCAAAATCGATCAGTATGTAATCACATAGGAAAAAACAGAGACTGTTCTTACTGGGACAAAACAAAGCTCTGTCTGGCTCCAGGTCTTGTTTCTGACAGCGATCAGGAGTGGATGCTTAGGAAAAAACAAGGGATAGCACGGACCAGTGGGTGTAGTTCCTGCTAGAAATGAGGATGCTAAACTAGAACTTATGTGTGTTCTCCAGTAAGGCAGATCTGCAGAGAAGTTTGCATGGAAATGTACTGTTGTCCTTGTGGGCAGAAAGGACGTTTCTCTGCATTTTACTCTTCTGCTCTGTGTATCACCTGCATTTACTTCAGTATTTTTAGTGTCTGGAAGTATGCCTGGGTGATAATGAACAAACATTTAGTCATGGCCCTCAATAGTTTTCAAGCTTGAAGTAGTTTTAGATATGGCATAGAAAATTATGGTGATAAACAACTTATCAGGTGAAATGAAGTACGAAGATTTAGGGAGCAAATAATGGGATTGCTTTAAGTACCAATTTAATCTTCTTTCAGATATGATGATGCTTGAATGCAAGCATTATTAGTCTTCCAAAGAGCAGATCTTTCACTGGTTCTCCCTGTTTTAGGAAACTGATATGAGTGATTTTTCCACTTATCAAGGATAAGCCATGGAGGTGCTGATAAGAACAAATCAGAGATTTTCTTTAATTGCACAAAAGTGTGTGTGTTACACACTGAATCCAGTACTGGTTGTTTCTCTCCCACCCTGCTGCAGTAGAAGAGAACAGGAAGATTTGATACAGTGAGGTCTGCCACTGGAAGAAAATCAGAAAAGAGCTTTTTCTAAGGATAACCTCTGACAACTATGGGTTAGCATGGCTGACCAAAACCAGGTAAATGTTTCAAGTAAGTGGCATCAAATGGAAATATTTCTGAGCACATTTACATATTGCTAGTAGCTACCAGAAGAACTGTTTTCTGTCACGGTAATAAATAAAAAGGCTCCTCTGAGTGTCTTGTTTAAAAACAAGCAATCAAAACCAAACTTGCTGCCCACTTGCTTATGGCAGCAGTTTGGAATTGATCCTACATCTGAATTAGATCCTGCCTACTAGCAAAAGTTGGCAGAGAATTGTTTTAAAAAAAACAAACCAATCAACCAACCCCCAATTGCTGTGGACAAAGCACTTGAACTGAACTTGTCTAATCTGGAATGAATTCTGTTACTCTTCTTAGAAAAAGTGACATGAGTGGCTTTTTACTGCAGCACAGTGTTAAGGCTGTGTTGTTCCAATTATGATTTTAAAAAAAAGATTAGTCTATGTTTTGTTGATTTTTCCATTTTAAAACGCTGTGCTCATTTTCCATCATTTAAAGGCCTGTTTACTGATCCCCATTTAGTATAAGGGTTTGCTGTTAATTGAGAAAAAAGGCAGGATATGCTCAGTCATTGAGTTTGAACAAGGCGTGTCTCTGCTTTAGCTGTCTTTTCTATGGGAACAAATACAAGATTTATAGACTGCAATTCTGTAAACACGTACTAATAGATTTGCCTTTTACAGTGCGAGATCAGGCTTCAGGTGGTCACGTACCCAGTGGTCAGGTGGCTGTATTTCAAGACCATTTACCTATTTGAGTCTTGTTGCCAGCTTTGGGCGTTGCAGAGATGCAGCGATAGATCCCGTTTTGCCCTGATCGCGTACTTCTGCCTGTGTTGTCTGCCCTTTACAGATAGGTTCAGTCTTTCAGGTTTGTGATCTGCATGGGGTAGCATTTCAGTTTTGTAAGACTGTGTGTGTATATAATTACTAGATATATGCATGCACTTGTGATGCATATCTGGTATAGCTACAGGTGTTTTGCAGTGTAGCTGCAAGAACAGCTCCTCTACACTTTTGTTTATTTGCTGTTTTACCATTTACTGATACAGGTAATGGTATCTGAGAGAACTCAACTCTGTAAGCTGAAGGCCCACAGAATTTCAATCGGCTGTGCAGGACCTTGGCATTTTGCTAGCTAGAACCAGGTAGGAATATAGCTGTTTAAAGATAGGGCAAAGATAGAAATTCTAAAGTTTAAAGGTAACTCATCTATTGATCCCATACCAGGGATTATGAAGTCCAAATTAGCTGAAAATACCCTCTGATTTCTCAAATTGAGGCTTTTGGTCATTTTTATCATTGCGACAAGCTTAGATTAAAACCAACATTCAAAAAAAGTGTTTCCTAACGACAGAGTGACCTTTCTCATTCTCAGCAATTACTTCTTAATTCTCTTTCAGGTGGTGGACTAAAAGTCCCAATATCTACGTATCTTATTTTAAAAGAAATGGGAGTAGAGAGGACTGTAGCCATAAGTCTTGTCTGCTTTCATACAATGGCACTTTTAGTCCAATGATTACCTCTGCCAGAAACCTTACTCTAAAGTGCATTTTCCCACACAAACTTTCTCCCTATTTTATCTTCTGATGTATGTCTGAAAGTTTATAAAGCTTTAAAGAGACAGAGAAGCGGTGTCTACAAATCATGTCTGATTTTTGTGGGGGTGAGTTTCTGTGTAAATTTGTCACTTAGGTTCAGCTGCTTTACTCACCCTCATTCTCTCCTGTGTTGAATGTTAGATGACACAGACTTTGAATCCCCTGCTGTCAAAGGATTTTTTTCTTTCCAAGACTAGGATTCCACTGACAGCTGAGCCTGAAAAAAACCCCTTAATTTCTCCAGATTAGAAATCAACATATATTTTTATAGAAATGTAATTGTATATTTTAAAAACCAGTTTCCTGCAGCTTCTCCACACATATTTTCCCCCTTGTAGTCCAGATTTGATATAAACTTTTTTGTGTTCATTCTTTTTATGTTCTGTTTTTAAATTTGTAGTCAAAGCTTTGGTGTACTGTACAGGAGCAGTCAGCCTTTGTAATTACTGTATAAATGCTTTATAATAAAGTATATTACTTTTAACAAGTGAGCAGACACTTCCTTTTGTGTGTTTGCTGCCTAGGGCACCTTTTAAGACTGTTACATGTTTAAAATGTACATATATAAATATATTTACCTGTTGCTGTACAGTTGTGATAGACTGGACTGAATTTATTTTTTGTGTGCTTTTTTTATAAAATATTAATACACTAAAGGAAATCTTGCTGATGTGATTGTAATGTACTATGTAACTTATTTACCTAATATCCTCTATATATCTAAAAAACCTTTTATTAAATGAGGTTTAAAAAAATAGTTTCATAGCCAAGTTTTTTGATGGTATGAGGGGGCGATTGGCGGGTTCGGGGTGATAGTGCCTGCAGTGGGTTCATGCAACAGAAGTGGTTATGAGTTCTTTTAGCTAGCCTGCTCTCATCATACCCACCTCTGTATTTTCCACAGCAATCCTCGAGGCTGTTTCTCAATGTAAACTTCTCTGTGAAGACACCAGCTCGTGATGTGCTTCATGTCTTAGATCCAGGAAAAAACCTGGCAGGTGCAGCTCCAGTTGCGTTACAGAAGAGTTGATGGTGTGTGTGTCCGTCCCACTGCAGGCTGAGCACAGTAACAACCAGTAACCACCTTGACAGTGTGTTAGAAATTGTGGGGAATAGTTCTCGGTCACTTCTGTGCTTTAAGTAAGGGCAGCTGGATTGTGACACCACCTGAAACGACTACAAAGCCAGAGCAAAGGCAGCGTAGAGAAACTTGGTACCTGAGGGGGCTATATCAAGTCTGAATTCCTGGATAGCTTTGGCTGGGACAGAAAGTAGAGGCTGAAGTAAATCTGGAGCTGCTGGAAAAAGAGTTAACGTTTTCCTGCTATTTAGTAGTTGAATTTGCTGGTTGTAGAAACCATGACTCCAGTTGTAAATCATATTGCATCATGTTTTTCAATGGTAGGGTTTTAAAAAAGTTTTAGTAAATGCTGTCCTAAAGGCACATAATTAGTTTTTAATTAACTAGGCTACTGTTTCTCACACCTATGGGCATGAAGTCTTTAAAAGCTGCAAATGTTTTACTACATAAAGCAGATGGCAGAAACATGTATCAGTGTCTGACCGGCCTCCTGCTAGATCTCAGAATCTAAGGCGGCACACACCATTTTTTTTCTTTCAGTTGTGCATTTATGCTCACAATTTTTCATTTCAATGTTCCTGGCAAGGCTGGCAGGAGGAAGACTGTCCAAGACATAAAAACACTTTTTTTTTTTTTTTGCCTAGCCTAGAAGCCCTTGCTTTAATTTACTGCTGTGGATGTGGCTGTTGATCAGCAATAGCATTTGGAGAAGTGGTTGACTGCTGTGTACTAAAACTGTGAAGCCATGCAAACAAGCTTCACATAATCAAAAGTTTTGGGCATTTTGGTTTTCATCTTTAACTGGTGGATCCAAGCCCAAGCTTATGGAAGTTATTTCAACTACTGAAAGATAAAGCATTTTATTGATTAGTAAGCTTTGAGTTAGTGGTAGTGTGAGGAATTCTGCAGTAATTCCCTATATGGTTTTTAAATAGCATCATAGCTGTCACTGCAGGATGCCGCTCTTGTCATTATTGAGCCCGAGTGCTGTGGACTGTGGGGTAGAAAGCTTTTTCTTTATATCTGAGTTTTGAAATTACATTTCAGTGACACTGTCTATCGAAGGCTAAAGTTTCTATTACAGAAGCTTATTAATCAGTTAACCATCTCTTGTCCTGGTTTAATGGAATTGATGGTATATTGCTGTTAATAGAACTTAAAGTCAAAGTGAATTAGTACTTTTGTATTGAAGAAAGACTAGCCATTTATTTAACTTATTTGGATTTTTCCCCCGTATAGCAGTAGTAGACTTTTAGGACCTAAGAACAAAGTCTGACAACCAGTGTCTTAAAAGATTGAAAAATATTTATGTATCAGATGACAACGATCACAATATATCATCATTTTTAAAGTCTAAGTTATTTTCTATTCTAAAATATAGAGGCAATAAGGAACAGCATTTACATGCTATAAATACATTGCTCCCTGAGCAGCTAGGAAAGTTTAATGAGAACAAAATTTTAATTTCCGAACGCTCTCCATAAGCTGAACTATTTCATTACACAACAGCCAAAGACGTTTGTATAAAATAATGTTATATTATTATTAAACAAGTTTCACAGAAGAACATTTATAAACATAGGCCTAAATAATTTAAACACAGCAAATTTAACAGTTTGGTCATGCTACAAAATTACTGTATACAAAAGATAGCCCAAGGGGATGTTGAAAGTGCTCTCTTGCTTGAAGATTTTTCTAGATGAGTCAACTTCTAGTGTAACCTGAGTCATCTGCTGGTTCTCAGGTCTCTTCTCACATTTTTCCAGCAGTTCTCAATATAACCACTGCATACATCAGCTCTTTGAAGAGAGGTCAATGTGCTAACAAGCAAGTAAAAAACCTAGCTATTTCCTATCACTAATTTAATGTTAGGGTATTTCTCTAAGGAATAAAGTGGATGCTAATCCGCCATAATTTCCCTGGGGAAAGCAAAATTCTACATGGCTTGCAAGTTTTACATGGGTGCTTTTTTCATCCATGAATAATAATGTGCTTACTACTTTATTGGATGTGGTGAGATGGGGAAGAGCGAAGCGTAATACCGAAAGATGAGCCTTTCAACGTTCTACTCAGCTGCTCCCTATGGGGGTGCAGGCTGAGCTTCGCTCTTAGCTTATACGTGACATGGCGTAGCACCATCAATATGCAAATCAGCTGCTTTAATTCTACCGCCTGTGTATGTCTTCCACCACATCCAGTGCATAACTTTAAAGTGCAAATTTTAAAATTTAGGAAAACTTTACTTATTTTGGAGGAGAAAAAGTTTGGGGCAGAGGGGGTGTTGATGTGTTCTTGAGACTAATTATGATTGATCAGGCAAAGCAACATTAACCTTCCACCCAGCTTTGAGCTGAAGCATCCCCTGACAAATGAGCACCACAGTTTATTCTTCCCTCACTGTATTGTTTCACTGACATAGTTTTTATCAGCAGGATTTTAAATGCTATGCTAATTTATCACAGCGTGAAAGGTGAGGGAAACCTTGTAAGTGTCCCTTACTGCCATTATAATTGTGCTGAGAGTGAATGTCCCACTCCTTCAATAATGATTTTTTTTTTTTTTGGGTGGCATTTATAATGCAGCCCAAAAAAGAGAGAGAATTTGTGCTGTTAATCTGTGAAAAGAGCTGATGACACTAGGCCACACAATACACACAGCTCTATCAACTTCAATAGTTCTTGGACTGATTCCCGTATGTATAGCCTGTACTGGTCCCTTAAAAGAGCCAGGAACTGCTCTTATCCCTCACCTCTTATCAATGGAGCTGTGTTTCACTCCAGCCATCACCACACAGAACAGTAAGTTTCTATTCTGCTCTCAGAATGTCCCAAAATAGCCAAAGTAGAGTATTTGCTGCATCTAACGTGACCTTCAGAAATGTACAGACTTAGATGATATTTAGATATTAAAAAAATCAACCAGCAGAATTACTTGGCATTGGACTGTGTGCTCATGGCTCACCATATGTCATTTGAGGCACTAACTCAGCCGTACGTACCATGCTTGCAGACGCTGTGCCAGGAGAGACCAGCTATAGGGGTGCAAATGCTTTGCTTTGTGGCCAAGCGCTATGACGAGAGCACTGCATGCTCTATTCTGAAACTGTCTCCAAACAGACAGAGGAATTTGGCATTTCTATTTGGTGGTGGTATTCAGAAGTCAAGTTTTGCTTCGCTCAAGCTCTGGCTGACGTTAAAACACTTTAATTACAGTCGACACGGATGCAAGCCAATCCTCTGTTGCCACACCGCAGCAGATGGAGTCAGCAGTACCGCCAACGCACACCCGCTTTGCCAAAAGCAGTTGGCTGCAAGTGAACTGAGGGGCTTAGTTTTAAAAGAAGCCAACGTGAAATGGCTGGTCACTATGTACCCTCTCCCCATTGTGCTGCTCGGTCAGTGGGGCCTTTACTAATGATAAAGCTAGGAGAGTAAGTCGAAAAGAAATTGTGTACAAATATAAAGATGTCTGGAAGATAAATCCAGTGAGCTAATTAGAAACTGCTTTCTGGTCAAGAGAACAGCTGCGTGGAAATAGTTTGTGCTAGGTAAAGAATGTCCACAGTTTTTGCTATTGCTCTCTTGACCTTATTTTAAGTAACGAATCTAAATCAAACTAGAGCATTAACAGCAATTGCCAATTTAAGTTGGAATGCTTAAGAATTCCTCTAACAATCATGGAATAACTAACAATATATTGAAACTAAACTGTGATTGTCTTGTAATCTTCTACTTCACACTGTTCACCTAGAAATTGATTAAAGAAAGAATTATCTTCTACTGCAATTGTACCTGGAGTTGAGAGCAATACCACTGTTGTCTGGGCCAATTCCACCTTTTTATCTCTGACCACGACTTCCAGGATTTCAACTCCTGCCACACTTTCACAAACAAAATAATTAAGAGTGGCATTCTGCCTCCATCCCTTCTATGCCTCGTCTGGAACCAGCAGGTACACTTGTTGCCATTTTAATTTAAACAAAGATGGTACTATGAATTAGAAGAGAAGCTTTTTTTAAAAAAAAAAAAAGCAAAAACAAGCTACAGAAAAATCTACTCACGTGACTTCATCTATTCTCTAATGAGAAGAAAAAAAAAAACAAACCAAAACCCACTATTTGCATCCAATAGTGCAGTCAGGTGTCTCTTCATTATTGTTTAATGTTTTTCAGCAACAATAGTTACCTGTCATGTAAGGGGCTTTACTAAAACTGCAATTACCCTGCAATATAGCACATTTCGTATGTCTTCAATACTTTTTTCCCCCAACGCTCATTTTCCATCTCATCTCACCTTCCCCTCTAACTACATACACTTTCTCTCACTGCTTACATCTGTGCTTTCATAAAAGTATCCCCAAAATCAAAATTTTCTGTCCTCAAACCCAGGTCTTTTGATCCCTGTTTGTTTCTGTATTAGTATCAGCCTACTTAGTTATAGGAAAACTGCAGAGCTGAGACGGGTTATGTCCACCAGTGACCCAAACCAAAACTAGGAACCAGCTGTAGGCTCATAGGCCTACTCGAATCAAAAAGTAGTTATTAGTAAGAGACACAAAAAAAAAAGCTAGCAGATATTTTAGTCTCACTGAAACCATGCAAAGAATTCCCATTGCCTCTTCAAAAATAAATAAAAATATAAGTTATATGTGGCCGCCTGAGCAATGCAGTTGAGTTCCAATGCGAGAAGCCCAAGTCAAAACTTAAGGCCAGTAACAAGTGATCATCAGACCAATGCCTTTTTTGTGCGTAGGTCCACAACTACTGGGCCTGTTTGGCAGAACAGTTAAGGGGGTGAAAAGGCAAACTCCCATATTTAAAATATTGAAGGATTCCCAAGACAAAATTAAACACAACGAAGCCTGTAACATGTCTCTAAATCACAGCATCATTGTTCTTTTGGCCTCAGTGTTTCCAATGATAATGTTGGCCAGCTGCACCTAACAAGCTAAAATGGTTCTATTATAACCCAAGAGTGAATAACAAGCACCACTAATCAAGGATTAAAAATAGCTATGTATTAGTTTAGGTAAAGATCTCTGGCTAGCCAAACAGCAGATAAGCTCGGCTCCACTGGTCCCTACAGAAGACGTCATAAGCTTGACAAAATTGTTGTGTCTGAATTTTGGTAACTAACTCTTTGGGTGAGAGACTGTGGAGATAAGCTGGCCTTTTAAAAATTGCCCAAAGGTTTACTTCAAAACAAACATTTATATAAAAGTTCTATGTGCCGAGCTATCTGGAGTTACTTAAATAATTAAATACCCAACAAGAAAGTGTCATCAGTTTGCTCCTTCTTCATCTTCTTCTTGTTTAATAACTAGGATACCTAAGAGAAAAAAAGAGAGGGGAAAAAAAAAAATCTGCAAAGATTTACAAATAGTTTATGCACAAAAAGATATCGTTAATACTCATATACCTGAAAGCTAATCTGGACTGTCAGAAAGAGTCGGATTGGCAGAAAGAAGAGAGCGTTGTATTTCCTGCTATGGCTTCTAACTGATGTGAACTTTTCCATACCTGGACTGCTCTTAACTAGACAAGCCTTCAACTGATGAGATGTTCTGTTGGATGTTTTTCCAACTTCTTGCGTAACAGGGGATAAAAAAGGTACTAAAGCAGGACCTGCAAAGATCAGCCTAACTAGGTCACTTGGAGATGCACCGTGTCAGTTCAACTGCCACCAACAAACTAGCCCATCACCCTTCTCTTGTTGGGCCCTACTTTGTGCTGCTATTTCCATGACATACGTGATCAATTAGTATGGGATACCTCCTCACTGATTCCTGACTAGGATGTCCAGACTACAAAATACAATTACATTAATGTGGAGCCAAGAAGCAATACGATCACATCTCTTCGGGACAACTTGGATATCATGGAACAAAGCTACACTCCACAGTAGCGGCATAGTCTATACCCACTCCTTGAGTACTTTAAAAAAAAAAAAATAAATCACTATCTAACTACTGTGTTGAGCAAGGGCACCACAGACTGGCAGTCTGCAGGGTTCACACTGCCTCACAGTGATGTGTTCATGAATTTAAAATAAGCTGAAATTCTACTAGCCCTCCCCAAAACGTTTACCAAGTTATAACTTTTCCCCACAGTAGCAAACCCCAATAGTACAGGTAAGCTCACAGCACGCTGAAATAGCACAATCAGATGCACATCTAGATAACTAGTCCAAGACCAGCAGGGGCGTGAAGGTGTGTATGTTCATTCAGCTGCGCTGTCACCTGGGTAGTGGGAACTGGGTCATACTGATGCTTTGCTCAGCTTGAGGCAGAGACTTGAACTATGGTGATGCTTTGTGGTGACAGCCCTTTGCTTACTGTAAGATTGGGTGCTGTGCTGCTTTTTTCATGGGTAGCAAACAGAAAATCAAACCACCAGAGCCTGGTTTCTGTTGTGCGTTAGGCACCTAACTGCTGAGCAGGGTTCCTCCAGAGGAGCTAACAGAAAGGAGACACCTACCTGCTGAAAGAGACCTTCAGTGCTTATTTTTGTCCAGAACATCTTCAACCATTTCAATAATTTTGAGGTTCCCTATATTACTGATCTCACATATAGCACAATGAGCATAACAGGATCCTGGGACAGTGACAGCAAGAACCTTCTGGCCAGTTAGAGCATTTCTGACATCTCTTTCACTCAACATTCTGGGTTTTGTGGTTTCCTTTCTTAAATATAATCCTCTCTTTCTACATTGCAGATGAAATGTACCTCCCTAATTCAGAGCTGGCCATTGCTCCAGGCTGCAGGAACGCTTAAGGAACTAAGGGTCTAACCTTACACTAAAAAGGATACTCTTGTCCTATTCCATTTTTTGTTTCACTCTCAAAATGTTTCCTACTACAGCAGCAAATGGACTACTGCAGGCCATCCTTCGTAGCAGTACGCTTCTCTCACCAGGCTTCCACTTCCTAATAATTCTTACTACTTCAGCTGATCTGGCTTTGATTTCCCATCTGTTGCTCCCTGTACTGATGCTATCCTCTTGTTGCTATCCCTACACTCGTACCTTCCCTGCTGCTACTCTGCCCTTTTGTTGGTGTTCCCAGTCCTGCTCTCCTCTTCCTTGCTTCAGTAAACAGGGGATAACAGTGAACAGCGAACATCTCCATTAATAGAAATAAACATATTTAAAAATAGATGTTAAAATTATCTCACTTTCGGCCACTAATCAGGACATGCTTTAATGTATTTTCATACCAGTGACTTAAAAAGGAGAGGACAGCTGACAAATTGAGGCTTACTGCAGTGACGAGAGGGGGATATTCAGGTACTTAGGAAACTTGCACGAAGTTTTGGAAACTGCCCTTGCACTGGAAGCAAAACAGGGCATATCCCTGCCTATCCCTGTTCCCTCATGTCACCCTCTTCTATTGGGAAAACTGCAATGTCACCTGGCAGATGAAAGCCTTAACTTTTTTAATGCTAAATTTTTCAGTTCCCTATTAGTTACATGCTAAAACTGTTTGTCTATATGACTTCAAGAGTAAGGCCCAACTGTAGGCTGCCAGGACCACTTGGATTTAACACTCCAAAATCCATCAGACACTCTCAGAAGATCCAGCAGCCAGGGTCTGAATAACTACTTCTGAGTAACTCCAAAGAGAGGAGGGAGGACTATTAATTACATGGGCACACGGGTGAATTCCTGAGGTCATGATTCATTTCTCTGTGGTTGTCTTTATACCAAGCTGTTAATTCACACCAATTGCCTCATGCCCCAAACTCACCATCCAGCTTTTTCAGCTTGGGTACCCGTTTAGTTGCTTCTTCAATCCAATTGTTCTTCTGATCAGAGGCGTATTTCTCTTGTAGTGGATTGCCTACAAACACCAGATCCTCTAGTAATGGCAGCTCTGCCAGTCTCACAAACTCTGCTGCAACCACAAAGGTGAAAACACCAACCAGATTGTGCAACATGGAAAATACATCTGCACCAAGCCTGCCTTTCAAACTCAATGCAAACATAAATAGCATGGGATACAACAGGATAGGGATCACTTGGGCTTGAACTGGTATCAGGGTAAAGAACAGGTAGCATTTTAAAAGAAGTCCGAGAAAGACAATTCAAAGAACAAACTCCATTGGGCTTAGAAGTTAAATTCAATATTCTATCGTTACTCTCTTGCATGAGTGGATATTTAGGAATTCAGCACAAGTCTGCAGGCTCATCAGTGAGACTCAAAGCTCTGTAACAAACAGAACTATTTTTCACTTGGTGACTTAACTCATGCATTTGCCATACTACAGGAGAGGTTACAGAATAAAGAGGCGTGGCTTACCCCAGTCTTTCACCAAATTATTTGACATATAAAGAACCTTCAGCTTCTTCATTACACGGATACCCCTCAGTTTCTCAATGAAGTTGTAGGAGATCCACAGCTCCTCTAAGGTCTCTGCAACTGCCTCCTGGAAAATGACAGGACTACTCAGGTAAGCGGAAGTCTATCTCCCTGATTCTTCAGATTCTCTCTTCACCCCTTACAGCTCACCTCAAGTGAGAAAATACTAAGGTATGGTTCGCGTTTCCTTGTAAGCAGGTCCCTAATTATGCATGACAAATACTCATGAGAATTAAGAGCAAAGGATCTGAAATATATTTAGGAGGACAGAAATGATGATGTTAGAATAAGACAAGGAATAGCTGGCTGGAGTAGTTGTTCGTAAGGCATACAGGCAGAGGAGACAAATTTGGCTGCTTGTGCACTGCAAGCATACATGAAGTGAGTGCAATTCAACAACTCCTTTACAGGGGGTTTTATACAATACGAGGGAACGATTCATTTCAGGTGCCTGTATGTTTGTACCTGTCAGCCAGACGTTGCTTTCGTAATTCTCTCAAAAGAGAGGGGTTTTTAAACCAGCCATTACACATTGACTCTGCATTTCACACTTAAGAGATATGGCATCCCTGAAGGTGTGAATACCTTTGAAGAGAAACATTCTGCAGGAGAAACACAGAGTATCTATTGAGGAAGAAAAGAATTTCTATATTCATTAAAAAAAAGTTGATTGAAAAAAAGGTCTTCTGTCCTTAACTCAAATGTAACAAAATTGTTCCAATTTTTCCCTCAACAAGTTTTCCCCTACCTGGTAGACTTAGTCCTGCCACCATCTTCTCCCCTAAAGCCGTATTGCCCCATGTGCCAGTTAACAGAAAAAGGACAGACTCTCATGAAGTGTGTGTTCATATGACTGCCAATATTTGTAGTAAAGCAGCATAGCCTAAGTATCTTCAGGTAGAAAAATCCTCATGCAAAACATCTTTAGTAATTATTTTCAGGCAAAGCCGGTGGAATTTAAAAGGCTTTACAGGCAGACAATTTTCAAATAAAAGTTCTGCTCATCTCTGTCAAAGACAACAAAATCTCTCTTTCTAAGAGCCTCCTATGTAGGAAATTAACCCTGAAGAATCTCCAAATTTGAAGAGTGTTTAAACAAAAATTTAAGAGAAAGACTATCTGAAAATTCAGAATCAATGTGTAAGAGGGTGAACAGATCATAGTGCAAGGAGAGAACAAATGGTTAAGCAATAATGTAAACTCAGCAAAGACTTATATGCACATAGGGAAATTATCCCACATTCTAGACAGCACTCCATTTTGTTAGTGAAGAACTAAGAAAGGCGTACCAATCCATTCAAGTTCTTTATGTTATTTCTTCCCAAAGACAGAATCCTCAAATTTTCTGTAATAGATAAAAGAAAGTTTCTTGTTATTTCTTTTTTTTAATATAACAAGATGCTGTAAGCCAGGTAAAATGCCGTATTTTACTTAGAAACAAACTGCACTCTGAAGAGGCTGTCTTAAGAAAGAATGTCGTAACAGAAACAAAACCTCCTCCCCAACCCAGATCACCTGGAGTGGATGCAGTGGATAGCTCTGAAACACGCTTGTGAATACAGAGCTGCTCATGTCTAGGTTACCTAGTTGAAATTCAGTCCAGATAGCTACTGAATACAAATGATTATTTCACCTTGCCCCTGAACTCTAACTGCTAACTTGCTAGTTTTGATCTTACATAGCTCCTATCCCTTCTTCTCCAGGCAAAAGTTGTTCCAATCTTATTTTAAGGCAGCAGATATGATTTCTGTAATAGAGGCAGCATATAAGCTGCCTTACAGAAGTCTGATGAGAGACATTTCAACTTCGTCTAGCACCCACACGAAACTCCTTTCCAAGTTCTTACTGGGGTCTAGCATAATACTAGTGTAACTCAAAGCTATCACAAAATAGCAGTCTTTTTGTATAACTCATTTTCAGTTCTCACACAAGCTTTCTGGCAGGTGTAAAGAAACAAACTGAGTTGCAGCATGTAGCTGGGTTAACTTTGGAGCTATACCTTTCATGAACATTTTAACACTTAACTGCATTAAGGATGAAATACTTAACAATCTTGTTTTGCTCTTGCATGCATAATGATTGAAATAGATGGTACAATAATTAATGGTGAGACCAATGAAAGGTCCAGCCAAGTAGCAACAGATACTCCACAGGCAGCACATGCAGTGTCTAGACATTGCTACAGACGAAGATTCAAGGCTGATCTAGAATAGATAGATGTATGTTCTGTCTCAAGAAATGCAGGGCTGAAACCACACCTGATAAAACCACACCTGGCACATACTGTAAGCTGGGAAGATTAGTTTTGATTTTAAAGCTGAGCCACGATGAGAATTCTTTTTCTTTTTAAACACAACATGACTGTGCTCAAAAAATGAAGAATCATAACCAATAAGTCTGAAGCCTACTACAGCGAATATTCTCCAGAATATCCCTAAGGATCCCCATCCACAAGGGAGAGGACTTTTGGTCTAGCCAGCCATCCTCCCTGTAACTCACATTTACAAATTATAAGTTTGCACTAGCTTTGGAAATTTGTAAGAAATAAAAGGATACTTACAAATACAAAAATGACAGATTGCTTAAAAAGCCATGCCTTAAAATTCTTTCTAGCTGCTGTTACTGTTTCAGTTACTCTTGTTCTGAGATATTCTGTATTTTAAAGGCAGGAAGATCTCCCTTGTGGAACATTTACACTCACTAAAACACAAAACTAACACTTGTTGCTGTCACCTAAAACATCTTCCTCACATGTACAGATACAGGGGTGTGATCCTTTACACAGAATTATCTATTCATCATAACTACAATATCAGGCATATACATTAATACTAATTTGAAAAGACTGCAGATGCTCAAAAAGATTTTTCAGCTTCCTCTCTGCAATAAGCAAAAGCAAGTATGTAATAATTACTGGGTTGTTTTTCATAGCTATAAGCACTGCTTTCTCTCTCTTTCACAGGAGCCCATAGAGATGGAGAGTTCCTCATATTCTGCACCTTTAAGAGACAGACCACGTAGTTCCAGTTTGGCTTTAGGATCAAATATTTGGTACAGATTGGATGTTTTGATTCTACATTAATATAAATATTTAAGACGCTTTAAAGGATTTTAATATTTTATCCCACTAAAAATGTTATTGGTTTCACTTTTATATAAAACTGCCTAATTATTTTTTGCTCATGATAGAGTTACTCAAATTGAACTACTACAGTTCAGTTATTTGGAAAGACTACCAGAATTTTTTTTCCCTGATTAGTACTTGCAAATTTCTTGAAGTCTAAGTATATTACGAAAACAAGTTAGTTCATCAAGCTCCCTGACAGCCCCATTGGTGTGTAGTTGGAGAGGATGGGATTCCACGTTCCTTGTCAGTCTGCCTGGCAATTTGATGGGGACAGAAAAGCCTGGAAGCTCCAGCCAAAAACCTGCAGCTCCTTGCCAGCCTCATGCCACAGAGTCAAAGTCTTGAGGACAGACCATTAAAACCTCTGTCCTAAAGTCAGTAAACCAATGCATTTCAAGGTGTCCTAGACAGCTGCCCATGAAATAAAAGTTCAGTTCCACTTCTAGACAGATGGCACACCCCTTTCAAGTAAGGACAAAATCAAATCAATTTCTGAATCCTCTGCAAAGTGGAATGGCATTTTTCCATCCAGATCTACAACACTCCAACCTCACTCCAACCAATACCACAATTACACAGTTGTTGAACTGCAAACTATCTCCCTCATGGAACCTGGTCATTAAATCACTCTAGAACTGATTACGTTTTGAATATTAGAACTCAGGCCCACTGGAAGCTACAAAGGTGCTTTCTGAGTGGATTTTTCAAAAAAACTTACACAGTGTGGCAACTGCCAAGGCTAATGCACAGGGTTATGTGCTTTAATACACCATTATTGCTAAACATGCATTCTCCAGTAAGACTGATAATTTTAAAGGTCACTTGTAATTTTCTAAGAGGAAGGAATTTAAAAGGATAAGAACAGGTATAAAGCTGGACACTGATAACAAATTATGGTGTATATCCAATCCAACTAGAAAAAAAAAACATAATCAATCACTGGCTTGTCACTTACTTAGGCTGTTCAAGTTGGCGATTCTTTCAATGCAGTTTGTAGACAGCGACAGTTTCCTTTAAAAGCAAGAATAATCAATTCACAGTATACAAAGGATCACTATATCAGAAGAGTTCAATATCCAAACACCACTGCATTAGAAATAATTATCTATTCTTCTCTCATTAGAAAGTAAACTAACTGGATGTGTACACAGACTCAAAATATCCTCAAACTGTCAAGACTTCTGCAACTTTATTTAGCTTTTGGAAAAGTACCATTACTGGCTTACATGACACATTGGGTTATCTTTTTATGCCTAGCCTTAACAAATACGTGGATGTTTATTTCTGAAATGGCTCTAATTTCTTTCTGAAAGTCCTGGTTAGGTCTCCTTTCTTTTTTTGCATGAATTTTGGAATGGATCATAAATATGCCAGTTAGCTGATAGACACCAAACATGGACCTGTAATGATATACTGATAAACAGTTTACCAATTTTCTGGGGACAAATATCAATACAGAAGCTACCCTAACATCTTCTCAGTTAAGTGACAGGGATCTTAGAATTAAAAAGTGGAACTGTGGGTAGAAAGAGAAGCTTAGCTGAGAAAAAGAGAAAGTTGCTACTTTGAAGGCCACACTTAAACATAGTAAATACATATTTGCACAGGCAACAGCAGAAAACCTGAAAATTAATAAAAAGCGAAGAGAATGCTTGGTTTCCAATTTGTTTTTAACTGAACTTACTCGCAGTTAACAAGTGTGGAGAGAGATTCATCCATCTTCTCTACAGGAGGAATCTGACCGTACAGTTTCACCTCCTTTGCCTCTGAAGCCTTCTGACCATTTTTTTCTTCCTAAAGAAAAGAGAAGGTGAAGAAGAGGCTCACTGCTATGTGCAATTACTAAAAATGACTACGCTAAAAAATGACTATAAAAGTAATTAATATAGAAGTAATTCCAATATGCTACTAAAAGATATTACAGAAAAGATAAACCATTTTGAATACTTCATCAAGGTTCCTGCTGGCGTAGCATGAAGAGGGCAAGGCTAGCTTATTTTCAAGATATCAAAAGAACTTATACATTACATATGCTTTTTAAAAAGGTTGTGTTCCACTAGAGCAATTTAATTAAGGGGTCTTCTGCCAGAAAGAAGTTTAAAATTCGGAATGAAGGTACTTCCATGGAGACTGACATATAGGAGCCTCAACTAGGGGCAGTCTGTCGCAGAAGTTGATTCTTAACTTCACTCAGAGAACTCAGAACGCACACCTAACTCACAACACGAACTAAACAAGAGTGAGTGCATTTTGGGGGAGAACCTCAACAGATTCACAGAGTTAAGAATCTAAAATAAAAAATGAATTTCTAATTAGCCATTGAAAAAAGAGTGGGGGAAGATTTCACACTTTAGAGAATACAGCAAAAGACAAATTTCCTATTTACAATCTAGGTTGATAATTTTCTATATTAAATAAATAAAGTTCAGAGCTTTAGAAAAAGGTCGTAACTTCAGCATTTGGGTTTATTAAAAAATATAGTCTATTAAATCGTTTAAAATTCTGAAGTGATGCCACCACCAGTTTTGACAGCTGCCTCTCGCCAGCACAAAGGGAACATTTTGTCAATTCACTCAGTGTTCAGTGGGAGGACTGGAGGTCCATTAACAAAGGAGAAATCTACTCGGCGCTTTCAAAACAAGGACTCTTGTTTTCTCCCCATTTTTATACAGCTACTGAAAAGCGAGATAGCTGAGGTCTGGCCTGGTTTATACGGCTACTTTGTAATGAAATGAATTGCATCCCAGAAGTCTTTAAGAATCCCACAGCACAAGACCAGGTTTTGATAACATTATTTTCTCTCTTTTGTACCCAAAATACTTTAGGCAACTTAATTTAATGAAAAATTAGCATGTTGCCTTGTGCATTTACTTATAGTCCAATCTCTGTCCAAATTCAGTGTGATAATGTTTTTACTCATATTTAGCAATTTAGCAAATAAGCATGTCAGATGTTTTGCTACAATATGGTGAATGTGTTCAAACCAAGTCACTATATAAACATGAAACTTCCATTTTCTTTTCTAAGAACAACATTGTATTTATTTGCATTTATACTCAGTTTATAATCTATCAGTTTATACCAATAAATATTTTTTTTTTCTTAAAAACATAAAGGGAGCAAGCTTCCAACATAGACCACGGCCAGCAGTGAGCACTTGCAGGAAGAAAATTCATCCTGATTGCCGCACACTTCTGGAAGAAAGGTCAGCTGAACGACCACAATAAGCCACAGAAAAACCACAGGTAGAAAAGACACTTTTTTAAGAACGGGTTACATGTTTGCTAAGTTAAAGTTGCTTTGATTTAACTAATGTCACGCCGGCTGTAGGGCATAGGTAAACCCTTATGCCAAAGGGAAGAAAAACATCCGGAATGCAACACACCACCAGATCCAATTTTACAAATCACGTGGACCCAGATTAGGAGTGGTAAAAGGAAGATTTAGACCCACCCCCAACAACGTGAACAGAAAAGCAAATTCAGCACTTCATGCCTAACACTTATGGAAACTCACTGACACAGGTCTATTGTCCCGAAGAGGCACATGACAGAGGAACAAATGGAAAACAAATCTTTAATAAGAAACACGAGGTTGAGGTTTTGGAGGGCAGAAAGAGTGAGGGAGGAAAAGCAAAAGTTTTTAATACTGAGTTCACACCTCCAGTAATGCTAATGTCCACAAGCTGTTGCGTTCTAGTTCTTATTAGGACAGCAGGAGTGAAGTTTGTGGGATATACCAACATAACTGAATAAAACCCCTGAAATCCTGAAGGTACTAAACAATGACAAAATTCAAAAAGGAAGTAGTCTTCAATTACAGACTAGTACCTTGGGCTGGTGGTACAGATCTTCTGGCCTTCAACTGTACCTGCCGACACTGCCTCACATCCAGATCTTCTAGAGACCAAAACATTTATAAACTCTTGCTCTAGCAGCTAGCCAGAACTAGTGGGAAAGCGCATGTATACCAAACGGCACATCAGTGCCCTGATCTAAAATTCACCGAGACTGGGGAAAGATTCTCACTGGTTTTACTAGACTGCGAACCTGACCCCAGAGCATCAAGCATCCTATACTATCATTTGACATTACATTCACGTCCTTGCCAACAAACAGCTTTCTAGACGGCTCCAAGACCAGGTCAGTCACCACCCCAAATGACTGGCTGTATAACACAGTACTTTAAGATGAAAAACCAGCAAGAAACTCATTCTGAAGTAAGCTTTGCACAATATGAGGGACAATATGTTAAAAGACAATAGTTTCACTGACTTCAGTGCAGTGAGAATTTCATACTTGTTTATTCTGTGGGAAGGGCTGCACACGGGTTAAGTGAACAGAGCATAAGTAAAACATAAGACATCCCCAACTTTAAATCTCTTTGTAGCCTTGGGCTTTCTGTCAATGCATATTCAGCAGAACAAGGCAGGAGAGCAAAACAGACTCACCTTGACCAGTCATATCTATTTAACAAGAACACACACAAAGTCCAACAGAATGTATTATAATAATAGTAAAATTTTTACTTTGTGAAACTTCTTATAGCAGATGTTTCAAGCAAACATATTTCTTACAATAAGTTTGAAAAATAAATTTAGCTGAATACAGTCAAAACCCATGCCACAGACTACTGCAAAGCATCTAGATATTGTTCTGGTACTTACCCATTTGGCTAGAGCTTCTTTGATAGTTGTTGCTTTTGCCTAAAAATGAAACAAATTTAAATGAATATTCATTGCAAATTTGTAGTTGGCTTGTTCACCGCAAACCTATCTCCTCTCCCTTCTCTCTCCCCATCCTGCTTGTCTAACCCCTTCTACCACTTTCCTGTATTATCTTCCTCCAGCTGAGTCGAAGAAGCTGGAACCCCTCAGTGTCCCGTAATTTTATTTTCTGGGGTACTTGGTTGCCTTTTCAGAAGCAATCAATTGGTTTCATGCAAGGATGTTATTTTCCTCATCTTACTCTTGCGCCACATGGAACACTGCTTTAGGACACTGCTTGTTTGCTTTGATGGTGAAATTCAATTAAATTCAAAGACATAAGCAGTTACTGCACCGAAAAATGTGGTCTAATGCTCTTAAACCCCCACACTTTCTATTACTGTGCATT
The DNA here is from genome assembly GCA_013400195.1 of Aramus guarauna. NCBI lineage: Eukaryota > Metazoa > Chordata > Aves > Gruiformes > Aramidae > Aramus > Aramus guarauna. The sequence continues at coordinate 10,357 of VXBL01002525.1, read as the reverse complement.
AGCGCGTTCCTGTCTGAAAGCAAGTCTGTGAGTAGAGAGAATGATACAGCCTCTTAAGATTCACTGAGGAAAATATGGTACATCTTGCCAAAAATCAAGAGCAATCTGGATTGTTTGTATTTGTTTTTCTCCAAACTTTGAATGTTGATTCACATAATGTGATGTGAGAACGTGTATTATTCAGTTAGGAAAAATCTGAGAGCTGCTGTACAAGGCTTTTTTAAGGATTGACCCACTGACCAACTTTCTGTTGTCACCAACTCCAATGTTTCTGCCTCACATTGGTCTTATCAAAACCACACGATGATATCCAAACCAGTAGGACATAGAGAATATATGGAGGATATATCCTAAACATTAAACATATTCCAAGATGTCTTTCATGTTAAAAAGGTTCCAAAGACCAAACTTTCACAAAAAATGATCAACAGCCTCCTTTCTACAAAAACAGGACTCTAGTTTGGGTATCTCTATTGCTCTTCAGCGTAGCACTACTGTTATGTGGATAGAAGCAGACGTTCAGGTAATCAGATATCAAAAAAAACCCAACTGTAAAAGTTAAAACTGACTTCCACCCAAAATCTCACAGGCAATCACCTCTGTCACCGAGCTTTAGTGCTGGGTACTTTACTTGAGACCTCTGAAAACCCTGGACCCAATGGTGAAAGACAATGGTTGAGGCATAAAAGAATGGCTACAGTCACTGAACACCCAGCAACAGTCTAAGAGCCAGCAACACCAAGAGCTGTGAGCACACATCTCAGATATCAACATATGGCTTCATTTAAACATATAGATCACTGAGCATCCTCAGATCTTCCAGCTGCTTCCGCCCACTGACGGACATTCACTTTAATCCTGTCTATACTGGCTGATAGCTACTCCAGGTCCCATCATGGATGACCAGGCAAACTTGTGCCATAGCAGTATCTCCTTGGTGTCTGCTGCAGATAAACACCTGTGTGACCTCCTCCTGTTCCGATCATGTCCCTAATTCCCGCTCCAACAGCCTCACAAAACCTGATTAACAGCCAGCAGTGTGCCAGCAAAAACAGCTGGCTCCCAGTTATTCAGGGTTTTTGGACAGGAACTTCATTGCATTTTTCAAAATTATGGTAGCTGATCGTTATGGCATTTGGATACGTGATCTCAGTCACTCACGCTGAAGACAGAAATGGATTTACATGAGCAACGCCTGCTTCTGTTTCAAACTCACACCTAAAACTGGATTGGGCTTTGAAGCTAGCGATCCATGTGCGCACAAGGAACAACTTCTTCCCTGACCTCTGCTGCCTTGTTTCTTCTGTTGTAATATCCCATTTGGTAGAAATATGAAAATCAGCATAGTGGGTTATCAAATAACACCTATCAGGGATTTGAAGTGCACTGGAAGTTTCTGTAGATAAATCGCAGTGTCTTCTGCCAAGGGAGGTTACCTAAGGGAAACCTCCCTCCGAGAAGCCTATTTTCAAGGTTCCTCTACCTGCATATTGAAGAATTTGCTACAGGTATTTAGACTAAAGGAAGTCCTATTACTTAAATTATTCAAAATGCCAAGTGATCAATAGCTGAAATTGTCACCATCAACACAGCAGGAACAAGACACGTTATATCTTAAGGGGAAATCCCCCCATCCCTGTACATACAAAAGTTGTAACAAAAGAAAATATATTTCCCCCAAAATCACGGCTGTTGGACACAGAGTATTTACAAGATTCAGACCCCCAAGAAAAAGTAAACCAGTGACACTTTGCCTTCATTTGCAACCATTTATTCATATGTTAAATAGAGCAAATCAGAACTGCAAATCAGCAGCCGAGACCAGGCTAGTCGCTGTCGTAACCGCAGATACCACTGCCTTAAAGCCACTAACTCGGGTTTGTGGAGGATGGCATCCCAGACTCCCAACTACTTTGACCTGTCCCTGAAATACCCCTTTTCCAAGGCGGAGTAACAGGACTCGGCTCCCCCGCCTTAGCCAACGCCCGAGCACTGGGCTGCCCTCCGGCCAGCTCAAGCCGTGCCCGGGCTGCTCAGCGCCAGAGACCAGCTCGGAGGAGCCCCGGCTGCGAAGGGCTCGGCTCCGCGCTGCCGCTCACGCAGCACCGGGGCGGCGGCACTGCCACGACCGGCGCCCGGGGACCGCTCGGGGACAGCCCTAAGGGGACGCCGCTCACACACACACCTCGGCCCCCCCTCGCCCCACCGCGCCAGGAGAGCGGCAGCGGCTCCACCCATCGCGGAGCAGGCCCCGGTCGTCGTGTTCCCCCCTCCCAGCCCGCGCCGCCGCCAGGTCCCGGGGACGCCCCGGCTCAGCCTCTCCCCAAGCCCCCGGCCTCCCCAGCAGCCGCTAGGCCGGCCGCCACCCCTGCAGGCCCAGCGCCCTCCCCGCAGGCGCCCGCGCCGGCACTGAAGTGACCCACCATTGCCGTTGCTACCGTTAACGCTCCGGTTGCTATGGCACGGCCGCCTCCCGCGCATGCGCAGCGCCACTGACACGTCGGGGTGGGGGGGGCGAGCACGAAGACAACCACACCTGGCGATCATAGAGATGCGCTGCCACAGAGAAAGTCCCATCCCGGAAGTCGCGTAGAGGGCGGTCCGCGACGCATTGTGGGACGTGACGGGCCCGGTGGTCCTCCCGCCCTCCCCTGTCGTGAGTGGGATCATAGCGGCACAGACACCAGCCGCAGGGGCCTGACCAGACACCTTTTATTGAGACCAATCCGTGAGGGGAAAAACCCAAAAACCTAAAACAACTTGCGAAGGACAAACAGCGGCAGCACCACACGCTCCCGCGGTTCACCGGCAGTTCGAGCCGGTAAGGTGCCGCTGGTAACGCGGGCTCCGCCGCCTGCTGCTGCTCCTCGCCCGTCCCGGTGCTGCTGGAGCTGCCCGGGCTCGGCCGGCCTCGGGGCGCGCTGGCAACCCCAGGCGAGCTCTGCCTCAGCCCCCCGGGTTTAGCTGGTGAAGCTAGTGCTGCCACCCGCGCAGCAGGCGCCGTGATTAACGCCACCGGAGTGTTGGCAGGTAAGGAATGCGGAACAATACAAATAACGTGGCTTCAATTAAGGCCGTGATCAGGCACTCGGTTTAATGAATATTCAGGAAAGACCTCCATTATTTGCTGAGTGTGCGCAATGTATCTTTGGTCTCCAAGTAGCACTGTAAATATACAAAATACTCATGAAAGAGTTGGCTGGTTTTTTACAGACCCTTCTGTGAATTATTTTGTCAGGAATACGCTGATCTGTTCACAAAAGGATCTTAACAGCAAAATTATATTCTTTTTATTTTTCCTCATTTCTTTGTTTAATGAATACAATTCAGCTTTCCAAACAAATGAACTATTCAGAAACAGAAATATAACATCAAGTTCTTACAGAGGCTTGCTTTTTAATAAAGGAAGCCTTTTGCTTGTCTTTCAAATTGCATACATCTGACATCTAGCACAATTAATTTAAAGTCTTGTGCTTTAGAAATCAAGTCTGAGGACTTCTAAGCTACCTGGATTTTGGTTTATTTACAACTTAACATTTACTTCCTGAACCTCCAGCTTGCAACCTTGCATGGCAATGGATACGCTGAGGTAGGACTGCAGCATGGACACAGGTACCTGTACTGGGAGGGTAACAAAACAGGGTGAGAGGAGGCACTGCTCTATCACAATGACACAGCTCTGACCACTGAAGATGCACGTGATGAGGCAGACTGAACAGAGACCTTCAGACAACCCTTTCCTCTGTGGTTACAACTTGGAGTGAGTTTGGCAAAAAGGCAGGGTACTAAGCATGGGTGACATCAATATGTATGTCATGGCAGGCTGTGGTCCTGGATTCCGAGGCTGCCGGTTTTAGCAGAGGTTCAAGCACCAGACGTGACTCTGCAAAGGCATCTTCAGTCAGGCAGAGTTTAGAGAGACTAGGCATGAAGACATTTTGTGTGCAGTGAGCAGGATGGAGCTTCTCTGGTAAGGAGTGGATGGATAAAGTGTTCAATTGGCACTGATGGTGTGTGGAGAACATGTGATTTCAATCAAATAACATGGAGTGATAAGAGCTGCAGAAAGCTAGTGAGACCTGAGCAGCAGCATAATGACAGTTAACTGGAGAGAAGAGATCCCTGAGAGCAAAGCAAAACAGAGTACCGCAAATGAAAGTTTTGTATCTTCCTGGGCAGCTCTCAAACTGGTCTGACAAAGTGACCTTGGAAGGAGAAATTGTAATGATAGAGGCCCTTGTTAACCAGACCTTCAGTGCTGGCACCATTCCAGCAAGACCCTCTTGAGAGATCAACTCATCTGGGAAGAAGTTGTTTCCTTCTACCAGAATGGTGGTGAAAAATAAGGCACTAGCCAGAGATTAATCAGGATTAAAAAAAACCCAAAAAAACCCAAACAAACCAATCTCAGGCAGTCATGGAAAAGATATCCTAGATTTGGGGTTGTGTTTTTTTCTGGGGGGTGGGTAGAGGGGTTGTTGGTTTGGTTTTGGGATTATTTTTTTTTTAAGTGTTATGATTCTAAAGATAATCATCGCTGTAAGGTGACAGCTTTTTACAGGCAGTCTTATTCTTCTCCTGGCTAGGTTTTCTGTCTTTCAACTCTGCTTTCTCCCCATGAACAGCTGTCAGCATCTGTTGACATCATTACTAAAGAGTTTCACAAGTAATTAATCCCTAATGACAGGTCTCATTAGTTTAAAACAAGCAATGAAGAGAGAAGTAAAACTTGGATGTAGCGTAACTGCATTTAACCATACTTTAACCTATCCAACAGAATTTTAATACCCTGAGTGTCAAATGCCAATTCAAGAAATTCTAGGAATAGGTGGTTGCTTCCCTAACACAAGACAGTGCTAGTGCTGCCATTCCCCTGGGGTGACAGGAAAAGTACTCTTCGTTTTTCCACTTTACAGGTAGTTTTTGTTAGAAAGAAACACGCTGTGTGACCAGAAGACCACTACCTAAGGTCAAAGTATATAAGCCTCACTACAAATAGGTATCTCCAGCTTCATGTAAATAGACAACATTTCCAAAGTGTATACGGCTGTAAATCTGAGAGTTCTGGGCTAAGGTAAGTTAAGACCCAAAGCCAGAATCAGTCATAATTTTGATGTCAAAAGTTTATCATCCATGGATTGCCATCGCTCCCCAGGTGTGATCCAGCCTGTCATTGCTGAGGGCGCAGGCTAACCGTTAAATTCCTTGAGCCGTAAATACTGCAAGCAAGAAAGTACCTACTGCTCTCTTCAGATACTTGTTTCTTGACAGCATGACCAATTCAGACTGTCAAATTTGTACTACAATGCAGCCTACTTATCACTGTTTCACTTCTCCTCTGTGTACCTAGTCAAAATAACTTAGGCTAGTCCAAATAAATCCCTTTCTTTTTGGGTTTATACTTGTAGCTAAATAGTCATTTGGTTATTTCAAAGCTTTTCTCAGACAGTCCCTCCAATTCACCAGTCATTTTGGTGGCTCAAGCTCAGTCCTCTGCAGTTCTGTAGCAACTTGCATGTGCTTAAGTGTTCATCCCAAATGCAAGTGCAGAAACTCCTGAATCTTTCCCCAGGAGTGTTCCTGTGCATGGGCATGTGCTTTGCTCTCTCCGCCCCCCAGAACAGGCACCCCCAGAACACGATCCATAGCTACCTGACAAAATGGAGTAGAAGGAGGATCGATTCGGTGACCTGCTCCTGGATAACGTAAGAGTTCAAAGTTTTCTTTCCCATGCTGGCGTAAACGCCCGATTGCCAGCTCAGCATATAAGGAGCTCTTCCACATACGGTCGTCTTCCCCTACCACTAGGAGAAAGTGACCTTCTGCTTTTTCAATGGGGATCATACAAGGAGAATTAGCAGGATTCGTTGGGTCATCCAGAGCTTCAAAGGTGTCAAATACACCAGCGTCGGAAACACTGACCTTATTCATATCAAAACGCAACCCGGGCAGAGTCATCTCACCATAATGGAGGTCTGCAACTGTGTTTGCACTACAGCCAGAGATGCAGACAGCAGCCACTACTTCTGGCAGGAAGGTGATCATGGAGAGTGCTAATTCTGCCCCTTTCCCAGTCCCAATCACTCCAACTCCTGGTCCCTTCACCTTCAAATAAGATAGGGAGTGGGGAAGAGAGGAGGAAAAGAATAAAGGAGGTATACATTATCATGAGATTAGCCATTAAATGTCTTTGGAGTTGTGTTACTAAAAAAAAAAAAGGTTAGGTTAATTATTGATGTGACCTGTTGGAAAGCTACAGCCTGGACCTGGGCTCCTCCCTTTGTTAAGTGTCTTATTTTTCAGAGACAACAAGAGCTGTCAAACCCCACAAAATAACACAGGCACAGGAAGTACCATCACTTGAGCCTCACCTAATCCCTACTGCATATTTTGATGCAAGTATTTTCTTTTTCCCAAAACAGGTACCAGGAAATTCAAGCAAAGTCTATTGCTATATATGTCTCAGGCAAGTAACCTCACAAATTACAGTTGAAGGATTAGATAAGTAGTATTTAGTCTTGTCTCTTGTCCCAAGAGATCTCTCATTATACTCACCTTTGGGTGACGCTGTAGGAATCTAGCTGCCTCCTCAAAGTACTCAAGTTTGAATTCTTTCATGACCTTAGGCAGATCTTCAAAGTCAAAATATGGCAAAGAAAGAGCAGCAAAACCATGGGTAGCCAGGAGACTGGATCTAAATTCAATCAAACCTCCTTCATCACCGAACATATCAATCACTCCTGGAAAGGGGCCATCCCCTGTATTAAAAAGAAGGCGTACAGAGTACAAGTTATCAAACAGGACACTAAAAACTATCTAGTGAAGAGTGAACAACAAAATATAGAAGGCTTAAGACATTTTCTATTAATACTCATTACTTTTCCATTTGCACAGCAGAGATTAAGAGAACCAGTGCTGTATCTCACTTGAGCTATTTCAAGCTAAGAATAGGTCCTTAGCTTCCTGTAAAAATATGTGAGCAGCTAAACTTTGTAAAAAAACAAAAAAAACCAGCACAACAAAAAACAAAAACCACGACCCCCTGTTCTAAATGTATTTTTCAATGGTCTTAACCTCCCACCCTCAGAACAATCATACTCTATTATCAGCTATTTTCCCACTAAGAAGTCATACCTTAATTAGCCAAGTGCAAGCTCATTACTAATGAGGCAAGAGCACTGAGCCCTGGAAGTAAATTCTACAAAACTTATGCAAACGCTGGAATAAGGTGTGTTGAGCAAAGCACGGCAGAGACGCACCCATTGCTAAATGAAATCAACTGGACTTACTAGCTCTATCGCAAAATCAGCACTGTAACACCTGGCAGCAGAACTGCTACCGCAGACGTGAAGAGACAGAGAGTAAAACTGAGAGCTATGCGGGTGCGGTTATGTGTACATGACCGATATATAGATAAACATGCATATACATGTGTACAATCAGTTCCACAAAACTGCAGAAATAATGAGAGCCACAATTTTAAACGAGCATGCTTTTGCAGCCAGGGTTGTGTTGCGGTGTTACTGTATGCCATATGCCAGCAGGTCTTGGGTTAAAAGGTGAAGGATACTACCTCTTGGAACTATAAAGACCCCAGGCAGGCAACTTCTTTTTTCACTTTTTTCTCCCTGGCCACCAGATGTCATCACTGATGTACTCGGATCCAGCTCACTACAACTATCTCAGCAACAAAGGTATCTGCAAGAGTGCATTAACTGATGTTACCTACATGCAATAAAGACCTCTGGCATTTCAAGCTGCTTGAGAAAAGGAAGTTTCAGACAAGACCTGCTAAATGGTGGAAACCTCCTAACTTAAAGCATTAGGAAGTCAAAGAGGACCAAAACACACTTTTGGGTTCTTTTAGTTCTGAAAATTTTCAAAGTTCAATACTCTACTTGAGAGAAAAATCTGTCTGGATAAATTTATCCTAATACCATGATCAACAATTACATTTAGTTAACAACAGTCAGTCTAGATGTCTAAAAAAAAAAAAAAAAAACAAAAAACCCAAAACAAAACCAAAAAAACCCCCACACCACATTCATTTCTCACCCTTGCCTGGAAAATAGGAACAGAACATAGTCAAGCATGAATGTGTTTCTCTCTCATGAAGCAACCTTTAACTTAGACAAGGATCCTGGACTGCCTTCCTGAGTGCCTACACATGTCCAAGTATACAGTTTCTACATAAAAAGCAGGGTAAAATGGGCTAGACAACATGACTACAGCTTAAAAACAAACAAACCCCCACACACCTGTAACTCGTATACCTGAATTGAGAAACCATTCATGTTAAAATTACAGCGTAAGCCCACTCATGTCATCTCACTTTTACTAAGAATGGCTCACAGTTAAGATTCCTATCTTAATATTACTAACATTTTTCCACGCCTGGAGCAAAGAAAGGTATGGTAGTAATGCTGTAACTGGATTCTCCATCAAGAAGGATGCAAGTATCATTTAAGCAATGATTCCAGACTTTTCCATGCTATTACAATGCCAGACTTTCTGAAGTGAAAAATGCAGTTCCATCTTGCAGATCTCTGGATTCCCACTAAGCTCAGCAGAAATCCAGCTCATCCTCTAAGGCAGGATATATCAAAACAACCACATCTCAGGATGGAAAATCCAGAATGCTGACTAAACATCTGATCTAAAATTCAAAGTTCAATCTCTGTTGTTGTTTTTCCTTCAGTGGACTTTGGATCCATATCTAAATGGATAAAAAGATTATTGGAAATCATTCACTGAAAATACTTAAATCCCTAATAACTGTAGTGGTACTTAAAGGATTTCCTGAACCAAGTCATTGTAAGTTAGAGGTAGTATGGAGGGCAGTTCTACTAGCACAACACTCAGGGAAATACAATACATTTAAATCACGACTCAAGTGTACAAACACCATCATCCATGTAAGGCTTCATTTTCCAACACCACCAGCAGTCCTTCAGAATATCATGCCTCATAAAGCACAATCACCCCACAAGCAGAACAGGCAGAACTTGCTCAGAAATCTATTTTGCCTTTATACCATAGAACAACCAAAGTAACTCAGCTATTAACTTAGCTTTGACTTGTTTAACAGAGGCAGAACACCTATATTTTCTACAATCGACTGCTCTGCTTACTGGCATGTGTTTCACAGGGAAGAAAAACGCCTTTTCAGTTCGATCCTACTCAGCATAAAATCTTTGGGAGATTTAGCACAGGCTCACAAGATGAAGCATATCAGCTTTTCTGAACGTTACAGATTCTGGTAGTCCAGAGTAAACATCAAACCTACTGAAAAATCGTAGACTGAGAGCAGCAACATGGTAAACTCTACAACCTCTATTCTCGTTTAGCTTCTGGCTGTCACACAAGAGCCACCTGCCCTTGCCCACCCTGCCCGGTGCTGCCGGTAAGGACCGGACAGTGTGGCCGCACACAAGCAGGGCCGGTGTCCTGACAAGCCTTTGGGAGCGTCTCTGTGAGAGGTCAAGGGAAAAAAAAAAAAAAAAAAAAGAAACCTGCCACCTGTCTGCAGAGCAGCGTTCAGATCTGTTATGGAATATGGATTTCCCAGGTGAAATTTTCCCTTTGTACGTTTTCCTTTCAAAAGAGACTTTCCTCGCTCTAGACGGAGAAGCCGGGGGGCCCGCCGGCCCTAAGGCGAAGGTCTCCGGCCGGGGCACTCACCCGGCGGCAGGAAGAGGGAGCCCCTTACGCCTCCCTCCTTCAGCCGGATTCTCCGCACGCCGGGGGCCGTGAACCATCTCTCCACCTCGGCCTTGGCCACCACTGGCCCGGGGATGGCGCTGGGCAGGCTGTGGCCCTGGTGGACCAACAGCTCCACCTTCATCGGGATGCCGGTGCTGCGGGGAACGAGCCGCTGGTACGGCCTCTCCATACCGGCGGGGGCAAGGCTCCAGAAGAGCCCCATGGGCTCCACGCCGGTGTAGTCCCCGCCGTGCGAGGCGTCCGTGCCCAGGTGCAGCTCGCCGCGGCTGTCCGCACGGTAGTGCGCGCACGACTGGAAGAGACAGCCGCGCTCGTCGGCCGCCACCGCCCGGAGGGTCACCGCCTGCCCCGGGCCCAGCCCCGCCACCCGCGTCTCCACCCGCTCGTCCGCCAGGCCGGCGGCGGGGGACACGGCCACGCTTACAGCCCGCCGCCGCGGCGGTGGTGGGGGCGGCGGGGCGCGACACAGGGCCCGCACCGGGGCCGAGGCGACGGCAACCGCTCTCCACATGACGACGGCGGGTGGGTGAGAGTCGCTGCGCCAACGGCAATAACGGTGGCGCGGCCGCCGCCCCCTCCAGGCAGCCTCAATCGATAGCAGAGCCCCTCTCCCCCCGCCCGGGCGGCGCGGTGC
>VXBL01002522.1:27030-40492 GCA_013400195.1 Aramus guarauna | reverse complement strand
ACAGTTGAAGGCAGCAGGAGCAGCAAAAGCAGCAGGTCCAGGAGCAGGAGCAGCAGCAGCAGTAGGAGCAGGAGCAGCAGCCGCAGCAGCAGCCGCAGCAGCATGCTGACAAGGTGGCCGAGCTCTGAAGGCAATGGACTACTAATCCATTGTGCTCTGCACGCATTGGTTCGAATCCTTTGGTATCTGTGTCAGATTTCCAGCACCCTCTGGTTTCTCCTTGTAGCCAACTTCTTCTGTGACTCACCCTCAGAGGCACACACTCGTATGTTGCTCCCAAGCCTCTTTTCCCACTTACTGTATCATCTGGCTTATATTTGAGAGCAGTCACACTCTGACTTGCAGAGTTCAGCCAAGTGCAAGTCAGAGCTAAGTTCAGAGTGTCTCAAGGAGTTTGGTTTGTATCCCACCTCTTAGAAAGACTTGAACGTAGACTAACCTTGTGGTTTTCATTTTTGCTGCGAACATTTCTTCTCACAAGGCATTTTTGGTCCTTGCCGATGCAGGGAAAAACAAATGACAGGTTAGAGTGCAGGACAAAATCCCACTGCCTTTCTGTGCTCCTTTAGCAGACCACATGAAGGAAAGACAGGGGTGCTGAAGAAGGAGGAGGTCATGCTTGAGGTAGAAGGAAATGGGAACCATTTCATAGCAAATGGCACTGAGCCCTTCCCTAGGCTTGGAGATTCAGTCCTTGAGTGCCCCAAGGAAGTAGGGAAGGAGGATTGAAGATGGTACAGGAAAAGTCTGGCTGTCCTGCCCCTGCAATTCAGGCACAGCTCTGCCACAATCAGGGTTGTGTCAGCCCCTCCTGTAACCATGCTCACATCTCCTTTCCTGTTTCCAGGGTCATGCATGTGTCCCAGGGCAGGGCTGGAACTCTTCTTCAGATCTTCTTTGGATTACTCTTCCAAAACATACAGATGTGCCCTCTCCTCTTGCTCTCCCCACAGAGGTCTATAACCCCCACAGTAACCTGCAATGAATATTTCCTCAGGTGCATTGTCCCTGATGATCTCACCACCTTCCCTGAGAAATTTGGGCTGGCTACTGCTGCTGCACTTCTCCACACCATTCCAACTTTCCAGGCCAAGTTACAGGTGTCATTCCTCAGGTGTTGAGCCTGATGTTGATCTCTTTTGTGTCTCTGTCAGTAGCCTGGGTAGCGGGGCAGACAACACTCTTAGCTGCAGCAGATCCAAAGGNAGGATAGAGTTAATTTTTCTCCAAAAGCTAGTATAGGACACAGCCAGGACAGGTGACCCAAACTAGCCAAATAGGGTATTCCATACCATGTGACATCATACTCAGCATAAAAGGGGGCTAGACAGGGAGGGGCAGTGTGGCTTCAGGACACGTGCCATGGAGATGATCTGGCTTTGGGATGGGTCTGAGCATGCAATCTCAGTTGGGTGAGAAACTGCATTGTGTATCATCCACATTGTATATTCTGCTATAAGTATTGTTATTTCCTTCTCCCTTTGCTGTCCCAGTAAACTGTCCTTGTCCCAACCCCCAACTTTCACCTTTGTCTTCCATTCTCCTCCCCATCCTGCTGTGGGGGAAGAAATGAGTGAGTGAGTGAGTGAGTGAGCGAGCTACTGGTCACAATGGTGTTTTCCTTGATCACATGGCTGTGGTATGTAAACTCCTTACTTGCTGTACGTGTTCCTTGTGGCACTGTTTATCACTTCTGGGAGAGGGGTCCAGATTCTCATTTTGCTGTACTGTGCGATATCAACTTATGACATGATAACATCAATGGTCAATGATGTGGTTTAGGCCCAGCTGAGCACCACATGGCCACTCGCTCACCCCTCCCCCTGTGGGGTGGGGAGGAGAACGGAAAAACAAAGGTAAAAGCCTCCTGGGTTGCAGTAAGGACGGTTTACTGGGACAGCAAGGGAGAGGGAAACAATCAACAGCAGTACTGACAACAGATATACACGATGAGTGGCAACAGAAAAGCAATTTACCTATCCAAACAAATGACCAGACGCTCAGCTCGCCCCGGAGCCCTGACAAACTCGCCCCTCCCCGACTAGGCCCTTTTTATGGTGAGCATGGCGTCACATGGTATGGAATAGCCCCTGGCCAGCCTGGCTCACCTGGCCTGGCTCCTTGTGAAATTAACTCTGTCCTAGCCAGAGCCAGGACAGACATCGTAACATCAATGGTCATGAGCTTAAGCTGATATTTGTATGGGGCCTTGCTGTCATGTCTGTACGTTGGATGACATCTATTTGAATTTATTAATAATCACACTCAATCTATGGGGAAGATATGGGGGGGATACTTTCTCCCACTCTTTCACCTCCCCTTTTCCCTTCAGGCTGGTTACAGCAGCTTTTGAGAATTCTGAATACCCTTGGGTTGTTCAAGCCAGCATGTTCCTATTTCTATGCTTCCTGAGATCTTCCCCAAGGCTGAAGAGTCAGGGGTGGCATGGCATGTGGGAGAATATGGGCGGGTATCTGGAGACCTTCTCGCCCCCAATGGTTTGGAACTTCATCCCCGAACAACTAAAGGACCCTGATAAAGGGATAGAATATTTGGAAAGGAAAATACTTATTCCAAGGAGGCACAACTTACCACACTGTGCTGGGCCCTGGCCAGTATCTTCCAAAGACTGCTCTATATCAGGCAGCACCATCAGGAGGAAGAAAGGGAAAACAGGCACTGTGGCTACTCCAACCCCTGCAACAGGCACTGTGGCTATTCAAACCCCAGTGACAGGCACTGCAGCTGAGCCAAAAAAACAACCTGTACCATCAGTTGCCCCTAGAAGAATAAACAAAGAAATCAGTCTGCTTAGTGGGGGATGATGATGAATCACAATCATCACAAGAACAGGAGAAAGAAGCAGAACCAAAGATAATCACCCAATCTCTGTCCCTGAGTGAGCTGTGAGATACGTGAAAAGATTTCGACCACCTTCCACAGCAAGCACATCATTACCTGGCTGCTCGGATGCTAGCAGGGGGCCAATCTCTGGAGGTGACTTCTTTCAAGCGTGAAGGAAAGGTATCCCTTCAGTGAAGACGTTGTATGTTATCCAGGCAAGTGGACCACCATGGAGAGAGACATCCAGTACCTCAGGGAATTAGCCATGTGGGAGATGGTTTATTATGACCCAGACAATGCGCAGTTACTCACAGATCCTGATGAAGTCCAATGTACCCAACCCATGTGGCAGAAGTTTGTACAGAGTGCACCATCGTCATATGCCAACTCACTGGCAGTAATGGACTAGAAAAGCGAAGAGAAACCAACAGTGGATGAAGTGACTGGCCAACTCCAGCAATATGAAGAAGGTCTCTCTTCCTCCCTTGTCTCGACTGTGGAGAAACTGTCACAGAAGGTCCAGCAACTCAAAGAGAATACGTCCTATTCCCCACCTGTACAGACCAGTAACTCAGCCATTAGGAGTAACTGTTCCTCAACTCAAGAACGAAGATATAGAGGGTACACACCACCAGGCAACCCATGGTTTTGTCTCTGTGACCACAGACAGGACATGAGGAGGTGGGTGGAAAGCCTACCTAGACCCTAGAGGCATGACTACATGAGCTGCAAGGCAAAACAATCACAAAAGGGAATTCTTCCAGGAAAAATGCCACTCCAGTTTCCAGCAGGCATGTCTCCACTGACTAGCAAAAAGGAAACACAAGCTTTCTTAGGTGTTGTGTTTAGAGGATGCATATTCCAATTTACAGTCTCATTGTAAACGCTCTCTATCAAGTGATCTGGAAGAATGATTTCAAATGGGGCCCTGAGCAACAACAAGTCTTTGAATGAATTAAAAAGGAAATAGTTAATGTGGTGGCCCTTGGGCCAGTCCAGGCAAAACTACATGTAAAAAATGTGCTCTACACCGCTGCCAGAGAAAATGACCCTACTGGAGTCTCTGGCAGAAAGCACCAGAGGCTGCCCCCGGGGGTTTTGGAGTCGGGGATACAGAGGATCCGAGGCCCGCTACACTCCAACTGAAAAGGAGATACTGGCAGCATATGAAGGGGTTCAAGCCACTTCAGAAGTGATTTGTACTGAAGCACAGCTGCTCTTGGCACCTCGACTGCCAGTGCTGGGCTGGATGTTCAAAGGGAGAGTCCCCTCTACACATCATGCAACTGATGCTACGTGGAGTAAATGGGTTGCACTGATCACACAGTGGGCTCAAATAGGAAACCCCAATTATCCAGGAATTCTGGAAGTAATCACAGACTGACCAGAAGGCAAAGATTTTGGAATGTCACCAGAGGAGGAGGAGGTGACATACGCTGAAGAAGACCCGCCTTATAATAAACTGCCAGAAAATGAGAAGCAATATGCCCTGTTCACTGATGGGTCCTGTTGCATTGTGGGAAAGCAACAGAGGTGGAGGGCTGCCGTATGGAGTCCTACACAATGAGTCACAGAAGCTGCTGAAGGAGAAGGTGAATTGAGCCAGTTTGCGGAGGTGAAAGCCATCCAGCTGGCTCTAGACATTGCTGAAAGAGAGAAGTGGCCAGTGCTCTACCTCTCTACTGACTCATGGATGGTGACAAATGCCCTGTGGGGTGGTTACAGCATTGGAAGCAGAGCAACTGGCAGTACAGAGGCAAACCCATCTGGGCGGCTGAATTATGGCGAGATATTGCTGCCCAGCTAGAGAAGCTGGTTGTAAAAGTACATCGCGTAGATGCCTACATGAGGAACCCCAAAACAACAATCAGGTGGATCAGGCTGCTACGATTGAAGTGGCTCAGGTAGATCTAAACTGGCAACATAAGGGTGAATTATTTATAGCTCGTTGGGCTTATGTCATCTCAGGCCATCAAGGAAGAGATGCAACATATAGATGGGCTTGTGATCGAGAGGTGGACTTGACCATGGACGCTCTCTCACATATTATCCATGAATGTGAAACATGTGCTGCAATCAAGTAAGCCAAGCAGGTAAAGCCTCTCTGGTATGGAGGACAATGGCTTAACAATGGTATGGGGAGGCCTGGCAGATTGAGTATATCACACTCCCACAAACCCACCAAGGCAAGCGCTACGTACATACAATGGTGGAAGCAACCACCGGATGGCTGGAAACATATCCCGTGCCCCATGCCACCACCCAGAACACTATCCTGGGTCTTGAAAAGCAAGTCCTGTGGTGACATGGCAACCCAGAGAGAATTGAGTCAGACAAGGGGATTCATTTCTGAAACAACCTCATAGACACCTGGGCCATAGAGCACAGCACTGAGTGGGTGTGCCACATTCCCTATCATGCACCAGCCTCCAGGCAAATTGAATGATACAATGGACTGCTAAAGACTACACTGGGATACACATTTAGCAAAGGCCACCTGGTTAGTTAACACTAGGAGGTCTACCAATCGACCTGGCCCTGCACAATGAAAACTTCCATGTACTATAGAGGGAGATAAAGTCCCCACAGTGCGCATGAAGAACATGTTGGGGAAAACAGTCTGGCTTAGCCCTGCTTCAGACAAAGGCAAACCTATCCACGGGATTGCTTTTGCTCAAAGACCTGGGTGCACTTGGTGGGTGATGCGGAAGAATGGGGAAATCTGATATGTACCTCAAGAGGACCGGAATTTGGGTGAGAATAGCCAATAAATTAAATTGTATGATGTTAATTGCTAAATAACTCTGACATTGTATGTCATCACTACTACAACTGTTATATGCTGCATCAACGGTATTACAGTAAGAATCACCCAAATTAATGAAGGATGAACTTTGATGAAACTGAGTAAAGTGCAGTGATGATGGAACTAGAACTGACTTCAGCCACTGGCACCCAGCACCTCCCTTGAAAGTGACATCTTGAACTGGCAGACCGCAAGCATTGGCCATGCCAGATACACCAGCCACAAGCTCCAGATGTAGCATGCAGCAATCCAACAGCACACACCATTGCTCCTGCCCTGAGACACTGTTATGACAGATGGAGCCCAAAGTCATGGACTAAATTAACTCAATGGACATTTTCAAGGGATGGCCAATAGACTAAGAAAATTGTATCTGTGTGTATATGTATACATGTATCTTTCTCAAAGACAGGGAAAAATGGTGGTGATTAAATGGAAAGTGTAGGATCTGGGCATGACATAGATGGTATAGAATAATGTCCTGGGTTCAGCTAGGATAAGTTTTTACCATAAACTGGGACAGGACACAGCCAGGACAGGTGACCCAAGCTAGTTAAAGTGGGTATTCCATACCATATGACATCATGCTCAGCATAAAAGGGGGCTAGTCATGGAGGGGTGGCACGGCTCCAAGATGCACAGCTGGGAGACAGTCTGGCTTTGGGACTGGCGGTCTGAGTTGTACAATCATTGGGTGAGAAACTGCACTGTGTATCACTCACTTTGTATATTCTAAGTACTGTTGTTGTTATTTTCCTCTCCCTTTGCTGTTCCAGTAAACTGTCCCCATCCCAACCTACAAGTTTCACTTTTGTCTTCTGATTCGCCTGCTGGAGGGGAGAGATGACCGAGCAGTCACATGGTGCTCAGCTGCCGGCTGGGTCTAAACCATGACAGTTATTCACAGAATGGCTGCAAAAGGGACAGCACAACCAGCAGGTCAAGGGAAGTGATCATTGCCCTCCTGTGCCACTTTGGGTTTTTTCATGTCTGCTTTGTTACCACGAGTATAAGAATGACACTGACAAACAGTCAGTGACTAGTAGAGGCTAAGGTTCTGGAGCACATAGCATGCAACAAGAGGCTATTTGGACAGACCCTCTGGGAGTCACCCTTAAGTTACAGACAAGCACCCACCAGGGTATTTGTTGAGCCTTGAAAAGAGAAAGCTAAGGAGAGGACACTGTGGTTTCCCTGAGGTCCCCACAGGGAGGCATAAAGAAGGTGTAACCTGACTCTTCTCAGACATACACAGCAAAGGGAGAAGAGGCAATGCCTGTAAGATGCAGCAAGGGCATGAGAAAGTAAGTGCTCTTACCACAAAGGCCAATCAATAGGAGTGCAAGCTTCCCAGAGGGACTTGCAGCACCTCCATCCTGGGAAACATTCACAGCTCAGCTGGACAAGGCCTTCAGCAACCTGATCAAGCTTTGTCTTTGGCCCCCCTTTGAGCAGGACCAATGTCCAGATGACCTCTAGAAGCCATTGGCTTTTGCCGTCATTGCTATGATACACAGCTGCCAGTTCACACTTCAGCTGGAGAGCAGAATTTGTTACCTACCCTACCCTGTCACTTAGGCTCTGTGCAGTAGAGGATGCAGCAGCATCTGTGAGTACCATGGGCTCACAGCTTCACAAGCATTGCCAATGTCATCTCCTGACTGGTCACAGCAGGGACAAGAGTTGTGTATTCAGCCATAGCTCAAAAGGAAGCACATGAAATCCCTCGTTTGTTGCTCAGAGTTTAGTCCCCTCCATAGATGTAATGGGGAGTGTCCTTCCCCATTCCCAAAGAGCACAACCTCTTTATATGCTCCAAATTTGACAACGCAAGTTTTAAGCAGATGAGCGTTGCTACCATTAGACACTAACCTCATGCTGTGGTTCCTGAAGTGGAAGTCTACTATAGACCACCCAGCTAGGACACCACCACCGATGAATTATTCCTTAAGAAGCTAAGAGAGGCATCTAAATCAAGTGCCCTTGTCCTTATGGGGGACTTCAACTTGCCAGACATCAACTGGGAACACCACACAGCTGATACCAGCAGGTCCAGGAGTTTCCTGAAACACCTCAATGACAACTTCCTGGTACAGCTATTAAAGGAGCCAATGAAGAAAGGTGCCCTCCTAGATCTGTTACTTGTGAACAGAGAAGGTCTTGTGGGGGAAGTGGCAATTAGTGGCCATCTTGGGCATAGTGACCTTGAAGTAGTAGAATTTAATATCTTCGGTGATAGGAGGAAAACTGCTACAAAAACTTCAAACCTGGATATGAGGAGAGCAGACTTCAGGCTGTTCAGGGAACTAGTCAGTCAGGTCCCCTGGGAAACTGCTCTTGAAGGCATGGGGGTCCATCAGTGCTGGTCACTTCTTTGAGGGCCACCTCCTAAGAGCTCAGGAACAGGCGATTCCAAAATGCCACAAGTCAAGCAGGCGGGGCAGAAGGTCAGCTTGGCTGAACAGGGATCTTCTAGAGCTTAGATGGAAAAAGAAAGTGTATGCTTGCTGGAAGCAGGGTCAGGCAATGAGGGAGGACTACAGGGATGCTGCTTGCCTTTCTAGGGAGAAAATTCACATGGCTAAAGCTCAGTTAGAGTTGAAACTGGCCAGTACAGTGGGCGACAATAAAAAGGTCTTTTTTAAGTATGTTAATAACAAAAGGAGGACCAGAGACAATATTGGCTCATTACTTGACAAGAATGGTCACCTTACTAACAGGGACATAGATAAAGCAGAGACATTTAATGGCTTCTTCACCTCTGTCTTCAACACTGATGACAGGCTCTGGGACCTCAGATGCCCCGAGTTGGAGGACCATGACTGCATTAACGATAAACTCTCAGCTGACCCTGAAATTGTGCAGGACTTGCTGCTCCACCTGGATGCATATGAGTCCATGGGGCCAGATGGGATTCATCCCAGGGTGCTCAGAGAGCTGGCGGATGTCATTGCAAGACCTTGCCCAATTATTTTTCAATGGTCTTGGGAATTTGGAGAGGTGCCAGTTGACTGGAAGCTGGAAAACATTGTTCCAATCTTCAAGAAGGGCAAGAAAGAAGACCCTGGTAACTACAGGCCTGTCAGTCTCACTTCAGTGCCTGGTAAAATTATGGAGAAAATTATGCTGGCAGTTATTGAAAAACATCTGAAGGACAACGCAGACATTGATCACAGTCAACATGGGTTTGTGAGAGGAAGGGTCTGTCTAACAAACTTAGTTTCCTTTTACCACAAGGTCACCCATCTAGTTGACCAAGACAAGCCAGTTGATGTGATTTTTTTAGATTTCAGAAAAGCTTTCGATATTGTCTCTCACAGTATCCTTCTGGACAAAATGTCCAGCACAGAGTTTGACAAAAACAGTGCCATGGGTGAGAAACTGGCTGACGGGTTGGGCCCAAAGAGTTATAGTAAATGGCCATAACAGCCTGTCACTAGTGGGGTTCCCCAGGGCTCAATTTTAGGACCAGTTTTCTTTCATGTTTTCATAAATTACTTGGATGTAGGACTAGAAGGTGTCGTGAGCAAGTTTGCAGATGACACCAAATTGGGAGGAACTGTTGATTCCATCAACGGTGGAGAGGCCTTGCAGAGAGATCTCGACAGATTGGAGAACTGGGCAATCACCATCCGCATGAGGTTTAACAAGGGCAAGTGCCGGATTCTGCATCTGGGAAGGGGCTACCCTGGCTATACATACAGACTGGGCAATGAGACGCTGGAGACCAGCCATGCTGAAAGGGACTTGGGGGTCTTGGTTGACAGCAAGTTGAACANTTCAAGAAGCGTCTGGACAATGCTCTCAGTCATATGCTCTGATCTGGCTGGTCCTGTGTGGAGCCAGGAGCTGGATTCGATGATCCTCGTGGGTCCCTTCCAACTCAGGGCATTCTACGATTCTATGATTTTATGATTTCCTGCTGGAATACTAGTGCATGCAAGGAAGGGGACATATTCAACCCCCCCCACCCACACACACAGACACACGCTTGAAGAAGGACAATTTCTGCATGTGATGAGAGCAGGTCTGCATGACAAAAGAACTTTTTTTCATGTCAAAGGTGGACTGAATAGAAGTTATCAGGTTGACAACACTTGTGAAAAAGCCAGGGGAACATCTGCCAGTGCTCTGCATGGCTGATTACACCAAGTTCCCTAAAGCAACTGAAGTAGAAAACCAGACAATAAATCCAAAGTTTTGGGGAGTGCAGTCTTCCTGATTTGGGCTTTTTTTGTTCTTGTTTTAAAGGTATAAAATTGCACCAATTGATTTCACAAGGAGGTGGCTGAGGAGAAGCATGCATAGACTTGTGATCCACTTTTGTTCTTCAGACCAGCCCCTCTCATAGTCTCCTCCTGCCAAGTCTCACTGTCAAGGGGAAAGTGTCTGGGAACTCATTCAGGCCCTTTTTGTCTGCCTTCTACCCTCAAGGGTTTCCAGGCATATGCCCAGAGCTGGCACTCCAAGCCTACTGAGTTAGGTAGAGAGGCATGCTCTCTCTTTTCCTCTCAGTTTTTCTAAGCCTCAGCAAAACCCAAGCTTTTCTGAGGCATCTCTTGGGCAGTTTGCCCTTGGACACCCAATCTAAGCTTGTGTCAGCATGGTTACAACACTGCCTGCCTGCTGGCCTTGAGGTAGAAAGAGTTGTATTATGTTATAATGGGAAAGGAGAGGGGAGTGAGAAAAGGTGTCTCTGTCCTGGATTTTGTCTCTTTGCAAGGTTCCGAAATTGCACTTTGCAGGAGGGAAAGAGGAGTAAAAGGACTGTACTCAACTTCAATCCTTACCCACAATTTTTTGGCATTGGGTGCTTGGTGAACATCATTGATTAGAGCATGTAGTAGGATGCAATAGGATGTAATAGGATGCAGGCTTTAATGGGACTTGAATTCTTGGCCAGTGGTTATGGGATGAGTGCTGTAAGAAGTGGTCTGCACAGACTGTAGCTGTGAAATAGCTCACAAGCAAAATGGGGACTTTCTTCTCCTCTCCCTCTGCCATCTCTTCCAGGAACTGATCTACCATCCTGTTGGAGAAGGCAGACATACCTTTCTCTTTTCCTCTTCTTACCCAAAGGGGAAGAGCATAGCACAGGTCTTTCCAGCTGAAGAACAGCAGGCATGCTGCACCCTAGCTCGGCTGGTCCCTCTGTGAGTCCCAGCAGTGTGTCCTACAGTCATCTCCAGGCTCACAGCCAAGGGACTTGGCTCCCTAGGAAGAGGTGCCACAGGGGGAGCTTGAATTTTGCAGAAAGCAAATAAGGGTGAAGAGAATGGAGAGGGCAGGCACGTAACCCTGACTAAACAGGTTTTCTTGCCAGTTTTGTATTTGTGCCTGGGAACACTTTAGGGCAGGAAGCAGTGGCCACAGCCCTAACAATGCTTTGTGGCCTAAAAAGGCCTTGAGGTTTTTTACGATTGTTTCCATAACCATTCTCTTCTTCCCTCCCCCTGTGATTTTATACACAGGGCTCCTTCTCTGTCCACAACCCATGGACACATTCCAATATTTCACACTAGAAAGGACAGAAAGCAAGCTTGAAAAGCTGCTGGGACACCACATTCTGTGAGTGAAGATAGCTTGTCTGGGAGACATCTTCGGTCCCTGCCCTTCACTTAAGAAAGGGCTGGCTCTTTGAATCTTTCTCCACCACACTTCACCCTGGAGGAGGAAAGACTTTGACTGCTTTAACATGGCATTGCTTAATTTCATTTGGATTTCAGCTAAAATTTCTCCTGGTGCTCCAAAGCTGTCAACACCTTGAGGCAATTATGGTCACATTTTGCTCTCATGCTTTTCTTTTTATCCATAGAGAACATGTAGGTGTCTAGTTTAGTCTGAGGGGTTGGTGAGCACACATGAGTGGCACAATTCTTGGCTGGTGACTCCATAATAAGCTTCTGGCCTGTGCTGAAATTTCTTCACATGTTTAACCCCTTTGATAACCTAACCCACACTTCTGGTAAGGCCAGAGTGGTTCTGTTCCTCATGTTCCTCACAGACCCCTGTACTGCCACACCACCAGCCCTCCAACTTGTCTTCTCCACCGGCATCTTGGCAGATGGTATAAGGCCTCAGCACAGAGTTGAGCCATGCAGCATAGACCAGGAACACAATATTGCTGTTGCTGGTAAGGGGACACTGGCCTGGCACTGACTGTGCCAGGCTCAGACTTGTCAAGCTTGGTTTGCATGAAGTTGTCTCAACATGCCCAGAGCTCTGTTTTCACATGGCTTAGCTGTAACAGAAATTTTTCTAATGACCAGGTGGCTGTCTAATTTTGTTTTACTTTTTTCCTTTGTATGTGTGGTGGCGCAGCCCCCAGCCTGGGCCAGTTTCCATTCTCAGCATTGTGACCTTTTCTTGGTTACAAGTGCAGAGAGTTGGGACAACCTGGCACTTTGTCTTGGTTATAAGTGCAGTGAATTGGGATGATCAAGCACTCCCTAACCGTACCTGGAACTTCTGCTGCCTGGATCATAGCCCAATCTCAAGGTACCAGAATTACCTGACAAGAACTATGGCCCGAATGGGAAAAAAACACTGACCAAAGTCAATCATCTCACAATCCTATAAATAATGATCTTACATGAGACCCTTTGAACTCTCTGGGATCACAGCAGGCTGTGACCTAGTATCTTCTCCATGAGCTGGGATGTGTCTCAGGGTAGATTTTGTGAGGATTCAAAGATCTTCCACTGATAGATGCCAATGAAGGAAAAGGGTTCAAAGATCGTCCACTGACAAATGCTGATGAAGGAGAAAAGTGAATAATTCACTACAATTCATGAAGAGAGAAAATCTTGATTATAGGTTAACCTCTGTATCTGTATCTCTGTGTGTGTGTTTGTGCATATGTGATTTGATTTAGGAAACTCTGATGTAAGTCTCATGTAAACCTTAGCATTTTTGAATCTCTGACTTGATTGCATGATTTGATTATAACAAATTTTGTTGAATCAGTCTTTTAATTGACTGACAATTGAGTGCTATTAAAGGTCATACAATTTAATCTTGTGATTTACCATAGCAGTATTAATAAATCTTAAATTGCTGCTACCTCAAAATTGTGTAAAATCAATTTGTGACAAATGGGTTTAGTTGGCAGGATGGCAAGTAGTGTCACTGATTACTTACCAAAGTGTGGTATTACTCCAAACCCTGGCTTCTCAGGAGAATGGGTCAGTGATAATTGGTACGATTGGGAAGCAGTAGAGAAGCAGTTGGATGCTGCAAAGGGGTTTGACTAAAGATGGAAAAGATAGAGGTATAATTTGTAAAATGCTAGGAACATATTTAGAAATGGCATACAAGGAAATGAAAGAAACGAATTGTAAGATAAAGACATGCAAGATGAAATAGAGGGACATAAAGCTACTGACCTGTTACTATATTTGAGAACAGAACTTCAAAAACAATTTCAGGAAACTCAGTTAAAAACACAGAAGTTAGGACAATGTGTTGAAATGATGTTAATGCAAGCTCCAAAACCCCTTGACATAGTTGAAATTAGGAAACTCATAGTATCTCCTGAAGATTGGGATGGTAATATTTGAGATGATTCAAATAATAACAGCTCAGACAAAAATTACCTTCTTGTTTTGGGTTTATGTGGCAAGGTTTTGGTAGCCGGGGGCTACAGGAGTGGCTTCTGCAAGAAGTTTCTAGAAGCTTCCCCTAGGTCTGATAGAGCCAATGCCAGCTGGCTCTAAGATGGACCCACTGCTGGCCAAGGCAAAGCCAATCAGTGACAGTGGTAGCACCTCTGTGATAACTTATTTAAAAAGGAAAAAAAAAAAAAAAGAAAGA
>VXBL01002522.1:16597-26827 GCA_013400195.1 Aramus guarauna | reverse complement strand
GGAGTGATAGAGCGGCTTTGGTGGACACCTGGCCTCCAGTCAGGTTCAAGCCACCACACCCCTCTGCCCACCTAAGCCTCCCCAGTGCACTGCTAGGCCAATTATTAAAACAGAAGAAACTACAAGACCACGAGGTGGAGCAAGAGACCACACTAGAAAAATAAACCCATTCTATCTGACTCAAATGGCCACTTTGCAAGAACACTATGGTCCTAAACCCCGAGAAACTGAAAGATAGTATTTGTGGCGTGTGTGCTTATCCAGAGGGGAGACAATTTTATCAAATGGGGATGAATCAAACAGGTATTGAGGACTGGGTGTCTTTTTAAATGCTGGCCTCAACCCCCTGGGTGATTCCCATTCAATAACATGTTGTGTGGCATATTGGGCTGGAGGAATAGATGCAGTAGAGGGAGGAGAACCATCTGTCATACCTATAAAATCTCTAGAGGAACTGTCAGTTGCAGTGACAAAGGTTACCTGTATACAGGCTATGCATGACCGTGCTCCCCATGATGCTCCTGTCAACAGCCGTAGATTTTGACATACTGAAACCATTAATCAGGGGAGCCACCACTGTACTTAAACCTTACCTCATTGCAAAACGAGACAAAATTAAAAGGGACACAGAATATAATGCCCTTTTAGCTATAGAGCCTGACAGCAATGCTGAACAAAGAGCCTTAAGGCGTCCCATTCATCAGTTCTGGGCAGAACTGATGCACGATATCGTAAATCATGGGCAAGAAATGGGATGAGCTAATGTGTCCAGTGGGACAAGAAATACAGGTCAAAAAGTTAGACAGGTTAAGCAAATACCCCAGAATGACTCTCAGGAACTGAGACCCATTGATTGACAATTGAGGGCCCAGGAAGAAAGGAATTAATTGTGGAGACAAGCCCTGACAATGAGTATTCTCAGACCTGCTATTCATAGACAACTAACTGGAGTTATTCTAAGCTTGAAGGAAGCTTTTCAAAAGTGAGATGTGGCACTGTCACCTGCTACTTCTCCCCCTCAGTTAGTCCCTGAGTGATCTCTCAACGCTTATTTTCCTCTGTGAAAGGAATTAGAGGAATTGCAGGAACAGAAACCAAAAGATGGGTAGACCTCAGATGGCTGTTGGGCCTGCCTGTTGGGAAAGTGGATGTTTACCAATGGATGAGTGACAATGGCCCTTATGCTTCCCATTGGTCCTTACCAACAAGCTATTAAATTCCTAGTGGTTACTGAAGCACAAATTTCAATATTAACACAACAAGATGCTGAGAAACTGGGCATACGACACAGAAGGCAAAGAGTTAAAGTCACTGGAGTAAATGGAGCAAGTGTTATTTGCCAAACCGTGAAAGTCAATTTATGTCTCCTAACCAAAAAACACATGTCATCTACTCGCTTTGCAGTTAAAGATCACAATGAAAATATTTTAGATTTTGATATTTTAAACAGCCAAACCTGGTATGTGCCAGACAGCAATGTGAGGTCCTTTGGTTCAAATGTTAACCATGACCTTAGTAGAAAACGGGAGGCTACAATGTGTGTACTCCACACAGCCTCTGCACTCTCTGATTCAAAGATTACTATTGTCCTGCAGTATCCAATTTCTGCTGTGGCATGAATTGGAATTTCTGAAGTAATAACAGATTTGGAAAAATGACAAATTATCTCTGGAATCCACTCCCCATGTAACTCACTTGTCTGCCCAGTTCAGAAACCAGATGGGAGATGGCATTTAACAACTGATTATCTGTGCCTGAATGTTAATACAGCCCCTCTAACAGCTGCTGTACCAAACACTGCAAATTTAACAGCTACTTTGCAAACAGCTGCACACCCATGGATGGAGATATTAAATGTGAAAGTTATGTTCTTTATGGTCCCCTTACAGGAGAAGGATAAAGATAAATTTGTTTTCAATTGGGAAGGTGTACAATACACCTTTAACAGACTCCCAAAGGGATGTAAACATCCACCCACAATTGCTCATGCTGCACTTGCTGAACTTTTACAGTCTCACTCCTTCAAGATGTGAAACTGTACTATATAGATGGTATTCTAATCAGAGGGACCTCTCCTGAAAAAGTGGGGAGCGGCAACAGCAGTGTGGCAAGCACTCCACAAAGCAGAAGTTGAAGTTCCACCTGAAAAATGTCAGGGACCAACTAGAGAAGTAAAATTTTTAGGTATTTGCTGAATTGCAGGTAGTGCAGCAATTCCACCAGTCACCCTAAGTAAAAGAGAACAATTGCATACTTCCCAATCTAGGAAAGAATTACAACAGTTTATGGGTACTTTAGGGTACTGGACAAAACATGTACCTAGATTTTCTATCATTGCTGACCCACTGTACTCAATTTACAAAAGGGAAAACAGTGGAAATGGGACCTAGAGCATGAAGAGGCAATCAAAATCCTAATACAGGAATTAAAAACATATCAGTCACTGGGGCCAGTTCACCCCCATAACCCTATTACAGCAGAATGGGGTTTTGCTGAACATGGTACTTACTCTAACCTTTTCCAAACTGGCCTTGATGGACCAAAAAGACTTTTATTATTCAGCTCAACTGCATTTAAAGAGACAGAGCAAAGATAGTCCAAATGGGAAAAGGAACTTTTATCCTTAGTCCATGCAGTTAAACAAGTTGAGAAAATACACCTGTTCAGACTAGAGGGTCACATAATTTTCTAGAAACAGTCCTAAAAGGAACTGCTCCCCTAGAAGGAATTGCACAAAAAGCCACCACCAGGAAATTGTATGCCTACCTGGTAGAAGTAGCAGATGAAATGCAACTGACTGAAGGACATACAAAAATTTCCAAATTACAAATGTTTAGAAACACTGACCCACTAGCAGTAAACCAGTCATTTAAATATTCACCAATTCTAGATGCACCTCCCCTCACTGAGAAAACATCGACTGAGGATATTTGGTTTACTGACCCCTCAGCAAAGAGGATAAGTGGTAGAAGGCAGTATAAAGCCACTGTGTTAGAAATTACCATCGGCAAACAAGTAATAAAAGAAGTTGAAGGTAGTGCACAATTATGAGAATTAAGAGCAGTTGTTCTAGCAGCACAAAATGGAGCAAAAGTTATCTATTGTTGACTCCTATGCCATATGGGAAGGTGCCACCCAATGGCTCTGTCAATGGGAAGCCCTAAATTGGGATGTAAAGAGATCTCCAGTTTGGAGGACTGAAGATTGGCAACAAGTAATAGAAAAAGCTAGCATTTAAAATGGGAAGGGTGAAAGCTAGGGGAATGACTAGAGGAATGGTTACATCAGAAGTTAAGCCACACAGGCCAAGAAGCAGTTTATTTTGCAGCCCATATCCTCTAACCAGAAAAACATGTGAAGTCATCCTTACAGAATGCCCCCAACATAAAATGAAATTGCAAGCAGATCACCCTGCTGAAGCCCCACCTCTACATATCAATGAAGGGAAAGCTTTATGCTCTACATGGCAAATTGATTATATTGGGCCATTCAAACTCCATGGGATATTGATATATCCTCACAGGCCTGGAAGTAGTTACTGACTTGCTTGTAGCGACTAAGTGCCAAAAGGCTGATGGACATAATACAGTATGAGAGCTACCATCTTGGCTCTCAAGTCTACCTACTTCTGATGTCATCCAAAGTGATAATGGCTCACGCTTCTCATGTAAGGAAGTGCAAGAATGGACAAAGCAGGAAGAAATTCAATGGGTATTTCATATCCCCTAGTATCATCAATCAAATGGGATGGTGGAAAGAGCTAATGACTTTTTGAAAAAGGGCCTTAAGCCGCACGAAGCCCAGTGGGACATTCGACTTTCCAAAATATTTCAATTGAATGCTTGGCATGGGCCCAGTGGGAGCACTGTGAGCCGAGCATTTGTTGCAAAAACTGATCTTAGAGCGCCACCTACTGGGAAAAGAGAATATGCAACAAAATTATAGCCAGGACAGCCTGTCACAGTCAATCTACCATCCCTCAGTACTGTCCTCATGACTCTAAACCTGGTGGCCCACTTGCCTGGGAAGCTACTGAGAGCAGTGGTACAAAACATAACATTAATGCACAGTGGATTTTTTTCTTTTTTTCTAGTGGGGTAACCTGTCCAGAAAACCCAGCTGAGACCAGTTTTTGTCTTTTTGTCAGTTTTGCATTTTTGTCTTGCAGCCTCCGCCAAGATGAAAATCAGATACATCATCCTATTGCTGTTGAAGACTATGCTAATACTTGCTTCTCCATGAAAGCCCACCTGTCTCAATTGTCAATCAAGAAACCAGCCACAATTGTGTCAATACAGATAAGCCACCTGTCTTGTCATTAACAAACAATAATGTAAATGTGACTTCTGAAACCTGACCACCTATTAATAAGGGATATATATATGTTATGATTATGCACAATAATATTTTAATATATAATATATGTAATATATAATAATATAATCATATATATGTTATGATTATGCACAATAATATTTTAATATATAATATATGTAATATATAATAATATAATCATATATATGTTATGATTATGCACAATAACTCTTATGTGCCATATAGAAAATACTATAAGTCATTGCTCAGTACAGGACATAATGAAGGGACATTATGATGTTGACATATTGGGCAGATGGAATACCCTAAAAGGACACAGCTTAATACTCGGAACAATACCTCTCAGAATTACTAAGCCTATGACAACATCAGTGACTATTTTGAATACTCCCCTAATTTTACTAAGGAGTCTTACTGAAGAAACCCTAGAGTGGCTGTGGTCTCAAACTCATGTTAAATATACCCAGGACTGTGGAAACACTCTCTGATAAGGGAAATCTAAACCTTTCCACCATGGTCATGCATAGAACTAAAATATTCTTAGAGAATGAGTGGAGCTGGTACAAAGATGAAGCTTATGGAAAAGTTTCCCTACTTTGGGGGCAGGGGAAGAAATTAAAATAGGATACTGGATGATCAATGGGTCTACCCATGAGAAGGCATACGAGATTTCTGTGTACAACATAACATTACATCAAACCCAACAACAGAATGGGACACAAAACTTTGTGCCTCTGAAAAAAAATTTGGACTGTTGGTACAATTTTACCTTAGTACAAACTGTTTCTGTAGTTTGTCTCTGGGCTTGCAGTAGCATAGGACTATCATTTAAATTTAAAATAGACATTACTGAGCCTATCACAACACCCACCACTCCTCACGTAATATCTGCCCCAACTGTAAAGAATAAAACTCTATCCCCACTAATATTTAAAATTGGACCCTCTGCCATCAAATAAACAGGCCCACAATAGCACTATTTAATCCATCATGGTCCCTCAGATGAGTGGAACTGTCAATGCAGGTTAATATCGCTGCAATTAAATGTACCTGCTCACCATTCCTGAATACATCTTTTACAGGATGATTAGTATGGTTGCACAGGCAAACCCTCACTGCCCCAAAACAATCAAGAAGAGGTGTGACTGGCATCCTGGGAGCAAGACTAGGAGTATTAAACAACATAGACACTGAAGTTGTAGCAAATAAAGGAAGCTCAGCAACAAGTAATCAAGACAAATTAGAACATCCATTACAATCTTCTCTATCAGCATTGGGAACTACTCAATGGCTCTTAGCTGATATGTTACCCCAATGGGAAAGAATTATTGAAAAAGACCACTAACTAATTGTAAACACACTAGATGCAACCTGAATTAATGTGTCTCTTGCTCTCAGCTGTATTCAGGCTCAACTGTGGGTACAATCTACCATGGCAGCAATTGTAAGAGAAGGTGAAGGGGGCACCTTACCCACTGAAATCTGAAAAGCAATCTGGGATAATGCAACTAAATTTGAAAGAAAATTCCAGTCCTGGAGGTGCCTAGTTAATTTCATTTATGGCCCTACCGACAGTAAAGCCACAGCTTTTATTTCAACAATACGTAATGCTTCAGTATACACTATATAACCAATCATAATACTGCGATTAAATCACAATGGAACTGTACTCTAACTGTTAGAACATAGAGTACTGGCCAAACAAAATGGAAATACATGGCAAATTGTTGATGTTGATGCCTGTCTTGTATGGGAACAACAGAGATTTATTTGTGAGAATAATACTATTAAGGCCCAAGACATTTGTCTTAACACTGTACAAAATGTTTGTCATTTTGAAATACATCACAACAAACCCCCTGAAATTGTACTAATGTACATTGGAAATGGATGTTTTTGTGATTTTATATTTATACTCAAATATCTGCATTTTTAATTTTACCAAAATTATGGAATGCTACTTTAACCATTCAGCTCCTGTCACTACCCACCAATTGCTACAATCTAACTATACATTGTATCAAGATTGATTGCCTATCCCTATTGGAATGAATCTCACATTGGCGAGAAAACTGTTGCAACATAATGAGCTGAATCAATTGCTAAAACGAATTCAAAACAATGGACAAAGAACCCTGAGTACTGTCCATCATGATACAAAGGAGATACACCATATCCTAGAAAGAGTGAAGATAGATGAGGAACATCACTGGTGGGAAACTCTGTTTGTATGGTCTCCCAACAGCAATTGGAACACTGAACCTGATGCTACACTCCAGTGTGGTTGTATTTGCTCCTGTTATACAATGTTTGTGGTTGAATTATTATTCTCTATATGAAAGTTTGGAAAAATGCCTAAACAAGTTATACTATTACAAGAATTATATATAATACTGTCTAACCACATTTGATGAAACAATATATATATTTTATAATCATTATAGAGGTTAATCTATGTCGTGGTTTAACCCTAGCTGGCAACTGAGCACCACACAGCTGCTTGCTCACTGCATCCCTGGTGGGATGTGGAGAGAACTGGAAGAGTAAGAATGAGAAAACTCATGAGCTGAGATAAAGACAGTTTAATAGTTAAAGCAAAAGCTGTACACACAAGCAAAGCAAAACAAGGAATTCATTCCCTACTTCCCATAGGCAAGCAAGTGTTCAGCCATCACCAGGAAAGCAGGGCTCCATCACGCATAATGGTTAGTTGGGAAGACAAACGCTATCACTCCAAAGATCCACTCCTTCCTTCTTCTTTCCCTAGCTTTATATGCTGAGCATTACATCATATGGTATGGAATATCCCTTTAGTCAGTTGGGATCAGCTGTGTCCCCTCTCAACTTCTTGTGCACCCTCAGGCTGCTTGCTGGTGGGGTAGTCTGAGAAGCAGAAGAAGCTTTGACACTGTGTAAGCACTGCTCAGCAACAACTAAAACATCACTGAATTATCAATACTGCTTTCAGCACAAATCCAGGACACAGCCTCATGCTACATACTATGAAGAACATCAACTCTGTTCTAGCCAAAACCAGCACATCATGTCACATGTGTCTAAATAGATGACAGTTCAGGAGCAGGCCCCAGGCTTGTGCAGGTACTTGTGAGGTCAGAGGTGCCTGGTAGCTAATAGAGGTGGAGCATGCACCTGCTTTTGCAGCTGCTTATTGTGTCTCTCATGCTGGAGCAGCTGTTAGCGCGGAAGCATGCACCTGGCTTGTGCAGGTCCTTGTGACATCATAGGTGGCTGAGTATGACATCAGTTTAGAACAATGAAGATTAACACACCACGGACCATACAACCACACCACTTGCATGGGACAAACATGTACTGATCCTGCAGAGGACAAGTGCATACCAATCACACGAGAAATAGTAACTGACTAGCTCACACCTCAACATAAGTGATTTGACTGGTCTACGCAACTACATTGTAACATGTATAAACTGCTTTCCTCTGCATTAGGATCCCCCAGGCATTAGGCTGAGGAACCACTATGTACATAGCTAAAATAAGATCATCAATTCCCTTGTTAATTCTATGCAAAGAGTTCTTGTCTCCCTCCTTGGTTGGTAAAGAATTGACTTACAAGTCACAGAAAGTGTTAAAGCAAAAGGTGAATCCAGCCAGTTTTCTAGAAGTGAAAGCCATCTAGCTGGCTTTAGATATCACTGAATGTCTTGGTTTTGGCCAAGATAGAGTTAATTTTCTTTGTAGTTACAAGTATAGTGTTGGGTTTGGGATTTAGTGTGAGAATAATGTTCACAACATACTGATGATTTTTAGCTGTTGCTAACTAGTGCTTATGCTAAGTCAAGGACTTTTCAGCTCCCTTGCTCTGTCAGTGAGAAAGTGCACAAGAAGCTGGAAGGGAGCATAGCCAGGACAGCTGATGCAAACTGGCCAAAGGGATATTTCATACAATATAGTGCCATGCTCAGTATATATATTGGGGGGCCAGGGCACAATCACTTGGGGACAGGCTGGACATTGGCCAGTGGGTGGTGAGCAATTGTTTCATATATTCTATTATTATTGTTATTATTATTTCTCTTCCTTTGCTGTCCTATTAAACTGTCTTTATCTCAACCCATGAGTTTTACTGTTGGATTTTTTGGTGGTTTATTTTTCCCCCTCCCTGTAAGCAAATATGGCAAGTGCTCCATCCCTGAATTTTGATGTGCTTACAATCTAGAGGGAATATGGGAGTGTTTCGTCCTCCTCCTCTTTCCCCTTCTCCTCCTGCTGTTCCTTCTCTTTCTGTTTCTGTTCCTGTTCATTGTCCTCCTCCTCCTCTTCCTCCTTATCTTCTCCTCCTCCAGTTCCTCTTCTTACTGTTACTCATTTCTTTCCTCCTCATGGTGTTTTTCCTTATTTTCCTCTTCTTCCATCATTTCCTCCTCTATCTCCTTTTCCC
This sequence comes from Aramus guarauna, assembly GCA_013400195.1. Taxonomy (NCBI): domain Eukaryota; kingdom Metazoa; phylum Chordata; class Aves; order Gruiformes; family Aramidae; genus Aramus; species Aramus guarauna. The sequence continues at coordinate 18,072 of VXBL01002522.1, read as the reverse complement.
TGCTCATCTTCCTCCTCCTGTTTCTCATCCTTCTCCTGTTTGTCCTCCTCCTCTTCTTCCTCCTCTTCCTGTTCTTCCTCCTCCTCTTCTTCCTTCTCTTTCTCTTTCCTTTCCTCTTTTTCCTAGTTCTTTCTCCTCCTCCTGCTTCTTCTTCTGTTAGTACTGATCATCTTCCTCCTCCTTTTCCTCCTGTTCCTCCTGCACCTTCTCCCTTTTCTCCTCTTCATCCTGTTCTTCCTGTTCCTTCTCTTCCTTGTCCTGTTTCTCAATCTCTTTCTCCTTTTACTTCTCCTCTTCTATCTCCTCTTCCTGCTCCTCCTCCTGTTCTTTGTGTTTCTGTTCCTCCTCCTTCTCCTCCTGTTTTTTCTGCTTCTTCTCTTCTGTCTCCTTCTCCTCCTCTTCCTTGTTCTTTTCTTCCTGTTCCTTCTGTTCTTCCTCTTCCTCCTCTTTCTCTTGTTTTGTTGTTGTTTCTCCCTCTTTACTCTTGTCCTTCTCATCGTTCTTCTCCTCTGCCTTCTCCTTCTGTTCTTCCTGTTCTTCTCCATATTCTCTTGTTCTTCTTACACTGTCCTCCTCCTCCTTTTCCTCCTGTTCCTTCTGTTCCACCTGTAGTTCCTCCTTGTCTTCTTCCTACTGTTCCTTCCATTCATCCTATTCATCAACCTCCTTTTCTTCCTTTTCGTTCTCCTCCTTTTCCTCTCTCCTCTGTTTCTTCCTGTTCTTTTATTCCTGCCTATCATGTTCTTCCTTCTCTTAATCCTCCAGCTCCTCCTCCTCCTCTTCCTCCTCATCCTGCTCCTCTTATCCTGCCTTTCTACCCTCTTTTTTTCCTTACATTTGTGCACCACTTCCTCCTGCTCTGTTTCATCTTCCTTCTCTTATCCTGTCCTCCTCCCCTTGCACCTCATGTTCTTCTTTTGCTGCCCTTTCTCCTCCACTTTCTCCTCCTCCCCATTCTCCTCTTACTACTGTTCTTCTTCCTCCTGTTTTCTCCTCCTTTTCCTGTTTTTTGTGTCCCTTCTTCTGTTTATCATTCTTCTGCATGTTCTATTACTTCTCTTCTTCATGTTCTTCCTCCTCCTGTTTCTTTGTGTTCCTCCTCCTCCACTTTTTCCTTCTCGTCATGTTCTTTCACTTCCCATTTCCGCCCCCCCGTGGTGGGTTGACCCTGGCCGGATGCCAGATACCCACCAAACTGCTCTCTCACTCCCCCTCCTCAGCTGGACAAGGGAGAAAAAATATGATGTAAGGCTCATGGGTCAAGATAAGGACAGGGACATCAGTCATCAATTACAGTCACAGGCAAAAGAGACTCAACTTGGGAAAACTAATTTTTTTTACAATCAAATCAGAGTAGAATAGTGAGAAATAAAATGAAATCTTAAAACACTTTCCCCCCACCCCTCCCTTCTTCCCAGGCTCAATTTCACTCCCAATTTTCTTTACTTCTTCCCCTCCCAAGTGGTGCAGAGGGA
>VXBL01002522.1:0-16368 GCA_013400195.1 Aramus guarauna | reverse complement strand
CAGAGTTGGTCCCCCACAGGGTCACAAGTCCTGCCAGCAAAACTTCTCTGGTGTGCTTCTGTCTCAATGGGGTCACAGGTCCTGCCAGGAGCCTGCTGCAGCATGAGCTTCCCCATGGGTCACAGGCTCCTCCAACCTGCTCTGGCACGGGGTCATCCACAGGCTGCAGGTAGATATCTGCTCCACTATATTCCTCCATGGGCTGCAGAGGGACAGCCTGCCTCATCATGGTCTTCACCATGGGCTGCAGGGGGATCTCTGCTCCAGCACCTGGAGCACCTCCTGCCCCTCCTTCTGCACTGACCTTGGTGTCTGCAGAGTTGTTTCTCTCACATATTCTCACTCTTCACCTCTGGCTGCTGTTGCACAGCAGCTTTTTGCCCCTTCTTAAATATGTTATCACAGAGGTGCTACTGATTGACTCAGCCCTGGCCAGCAGCAGGTCCATCTTGGAGACAGCTGGCATTAGCTCTATCAGACATGGAGGAAGCTTCTAGCAGCTTCTCACAGAAGCCACCCCTGTAGCTTCTCCCCCCACCCCCCAAACTTTGCCACATAAACCCAATCCACCCTCTCTTGTCCCTCCGCCTGCTGTTCCTCCTCCTCCTTATCCTCTTCCTGTTCTTCTATCTCACTCTATTTTTCATGTTTATCTTCCTCCTTTTGTTTCTGTTCTTCTAGCTCCTCCTCCTTTATTACTTCTTTCTTCCTCTTCCTCCTCCACCTCTTTTTTCTCATCCTCCTCCTGTTCCTTCTCTTTTTACTTCTCCTCCTCCTCTTCTTACTTTTCTTTTTCCTCTTCCTGCTCCTGTTCTTTTTATTCCTTCTGTTCCTCCACCTCGTCCTCATCTTCTTCTTTTTCATTCTGTTCATGTTCCTCTTCCTTTTCCTTCTGTTTCTTCTCTTATTTCTCTTCCTCCTCCTGCTGCCTCCTGTTGCCTTCGCCTCACGCTTATCCTACTGCCTCCTGTTGCCTGTTCCTCCTCCTGTTGCCTCCTCCTCTTTCTCCTCCTGCTGTTGCCTCTTTCTCCTGTTGCTTCCTGTTGCCTGAGGATTTTCTTTTTGCATCCTCTTACCTCTTGCTGCCTCTTGCTTCTTCCTCCTCTTCCTTTTCCTGTTTCCTTCTTTTGACTCGTGTTGTCTCTTCTGTCTCCTGTTGCATCCCCTTCTTGATGCCATCTTTTCCTCCTCCTCCTCTTGTTGCCTCCTCTTCCTCTTGGCTCTTCTTCCTGTTGCCTCCCCCTGTTGCTTATGTTTCTCCTCTTCTTCCTCCTCCATGGCCTCCTGTTGCTTATTCCTCCTTCTCCTGTTGCTTCCTATTGCCCTCTTCTCCTCCTCCTGTTGCCTCTTGTTGCCTCTATTTCCTGTTGCCTCCTGTTACTGCTCTTGACTCCTCTTCCTCCTCCTCTCCTGTGTTCTTCCTCTTCCTCCTCTTATTGCCTCTTATTGCCCCTGCTGCCTCCTCCTTCTCCTCTGCCTCTTCCTCCTTTTCCTCCTCCTCTTCCTCCTCCTGTGGCCTCCTGTTCCTACCACCTTCTCATCCTTATCTTTTTTCTTGTTGCCTTCTGTTTCCTTCTCCTCCTCCTTTGTTTCCTCCTGTTGCCTCCTCCTCCTCCTCCATTCTTTTTCTTCTTTTTTTTTTTTTTCTTTTTGCCTCATGTTGCCTCCTCCTCTTCTTGTTGCCTCCTGTTCCTTCCTATTTATTCCTTCTCATCATTGTTATCAGCAATGATAACCACTTGCAATGGTATCTGCTTTGGAAAGCTGCAGACGGCAGTGTAGTTACACATATAACATTCCAGATGCAGACACCTTTACAGAGGGCATTGTATGTTCAAATACTATCGCAGGCACTATTTCAGATGCACATACCACTGCCAATAACCCTGCAGATGCCATTAGCAAAGGAAATAACACTGCAAGTACACGTACCACTGCAGCTGAAGAAAACACAGCAGATGCAGAGGCAATGGCAGATACCAATAGAATTAGAGATATCACTACTGCTACTATCACAGATCCTGATGCCATTACAGAGACAGTGATACCATTACACAGTCACAGTGATACTGGGACCATTAGTGGTACATATGCCATCAGAGATATCCTTTCTTGTACTATTTTAGCTAGAGGCGATTACATGCACACATACAGAAATCAAACACCTGTACATGTACAGAAACCAATGCAAGTAGATGTGCATATAAACAGAACATCAGCAATGCAGTTAGAGGTACAATTGCAGGAACAGATACAGATAACATTAGAGACACAGACACATAATTACAGGCACAGACTCATATTGAATTTCCAATACAATTGCAAATGCAAGTCCAAACAAGAAGCAATTCAAGATACAGGTACAGGGCAAATGTCCCAGCTGCAGTTTTCTCAGAGGAGTCCTCCTGGTTCTGCAGCACTCACATCTGCTGACATTCACAAGGTGCCTGCCAAGACAATGCTGCACGTAAAACATTCAGCTTCTAGCTAGTGCATCTTTGACCTGGATTTGGAACAGTTACCACAACATGCAACCCATCAATCCACATAAAATCAAGGCCACTCCAGTCTCTGTTTATGAAAACAAAACAAAACAAAGCAAAACAAAACAAAACAAAACCCAAAAAAACCCCACAAACACACACCCCCACCCCCAAACAAAACTATGCAGAAGGGTTTGAACAAAGGTTCATATTCAACATATGGAGTAGCAAAACTATCATGATCTAAAGGAAAATTTCTTCCTTGGCGTACCAGGGATTTTTTTGGTAAGTCTGTAAAGCAAGTGTCTTATGGGCCAAACTAAGCCTTTCCTTCTGCCTTACCATGCATTAATCCAATAACTCATTGCTTTATTGGGCTGCAGATAAAGATGACAGCCTACGAATAAGCTGAAGATTGTCCAGGATTTTCTGCACTTTTCAACATTTATGTTTTTTAACCTGTTTGGTATAAGATTGAAAAAATAAATGGATAACGTTGATGAATGATGAGTAGTTATTATTATAAACATGAATAATTATTGTTGTAAGGGTGATATTAATTATAAAGAAAAATATATTATTATAAATAAATATAATTACAAAGAAGCTTTGCCTTTTCTGTTGACTACTAATTAAGTTTTGCTTATAAAGCAAATTTTCTGATTACATGGAATTCATGAGTGCATGTACAGCACTACCTTATTTAGTAGGAGGATGCTTTTTTGTACTTCAGAGCCTCGCAAGTATTCATTTAGGACATCACTATCATCAAAATGACCAAGCTAACTGCTTAACTTGTGTCATGGTTTAACCAGGCAGGCAGATAAAACAACCACATAGCTGTTCACTCACTCTCACCCTCCCAGTGGGATGGGGAAGAGAATCAAAAAGAAAAAATAAAGGTAAAAGTTGTGGCTTGAGATAAAAACAGTTTAATAAAACAGAAAAAGAAGACAACAGCAACAGCAGCAACAACAACAATCATCATCATCATCATCATATACAAAACAAGTGATACAGACCACAATTGCTCACCACCTGAAGCTGATACTCAGCTAGTTCTCGAGCTGAACTGCCTCCTGGCCCACCTCCTAGTTATATACAGAGCATGACATCATATGGTATGGAATACTCTTTTGGCCAGTTTGGGCCAACTGTTCTGGCTGTATCTCTCCCAGCTTCTTGAGAGCCCCTGCCTTGTTGTTGGCAGACCAATATGAGAAGCTGTAAAGTCCTTGACTGCTTGGCAACAACTAAGCACATCAGTGTTTTATCAACATTATTTTTGTGCTTAATCTGAAACACAGCACTATAGCAGCTGCTAGAAAGATAATTAACTCTATCTATCTCAGCTGAAACCAGGACAACTTGCAACCATACCAGGTACAGAAGGATAATGCCATCAGGTTTGTCCTCTTGATCAGCCATCTAACCACACGAGGTGATCAGAGAGTGACTACTTCTATGAAAGATACCTGGGTCTTGCTGCTTACCTGGACTACTGCTGCTCACATCCCCCTTTGACTCATCTCCTGCTGCATTCTACTTCTATAGGACGCAATATTCCTAAACATTGTCCTTTTGAGCTGAGAGAGGCACAAACAACGCCTAAAGAGAAGCACCTTTGCTAATTTTACAGTTAACCTCACAACAGAATTTGGAGCGGTTTGAGGGATTTTTTTTTTACATTGTCTGTGAGGAGGAGTTCCTATATATGTCTACCCTAGTTTCACATAAGAAAGTGATTTTGCATATGGGTTTCCTTGGAAAAAGGTTTGTGAGACTGGCTTTTCCTCATACCTCTCCTTCTCCTTGTTGGCCATGGCTCCCCCTGGCTCTGCCAGGCTGGAGAGCAAAGAGGGGTCTTTCAGGAGGCACATCCGGCTGCCAGGCCACATCCACCTCTATTCCACAGTCACCAGGCTCTTCTGATGCAGTTCTGGAAAACAAAAGCCTGAAGAATGAGATGTGTTGGGGCTGGCTGAGCTTTAAATGTCATTATACCTGATAATTCAGCCAGGTAAACTACTGAATGTGCAGTTTCCAAAGAATGTGCAGGAACATGACTTCTGTGAAGGAAAAAAGGAAAAATTATGTGCCAACAGAAAATTGACATTGGTTGTCTCTGTTGGCCCTCTGATGCCATGTGATCTTCAACCCCTGCTGTCCTCCTTGGGAAGGATTCCTAAAACAATATGTCGCTCAGATGTCAGAAGTTACAGTCCACACAACTAGATCTCATCATTCCTGGTTGACTCAGTGGTGACAAGGCAAATGCAACAGAAATACACTGAAAGCCTATCTGCTAATCATCTATGTTGAATGCATGTCTTTCTTCATCACCTGATCCTCCTGAGAGGAAGAACAGAGAACACATGGTCTATCCAATTGGGACATCCATGTTCTCTTCCTACCTCTACCAGAAGTGCCCTTGAGCTAACAGCACATCTGAAACATGTCTACTTGTCTGAATTGTACCTGTCTCCTATAGCAGAGCTAAGAAACCTTGCTTGGAAAAATCACAGAAGTGTTATGTTGATGAAGAACATCAACTTCTTCAACTACAGGAAGCATCATGATCACAGGCCCTGATCCTGCTGGGGGACTTCAGTCCCCTCATATCTGCTGGAAAAGCAGCACAGCAAGCTGAAAGCAGTCCGGGAGTGTATTGAGATAATTTCTTAATCTAGGTGATAGACAGCACAACCAGAGAAGAAGTGGTACTGGATCTGTTGCTTATGTATGCAGATGAACTAATGAGAGACATAAAGATTGGTGGCAGGCTGGGCTGCAGTGATCATGCCCTGGTGGAAGTCACAGACTTGAGGAATATGGGCCAAGTGAAGAGTAGAGTCAGGACCCTGAATTTTAAGAGAGCAAGCTTTCAGTTGTTTAAGGAATTAATGGATGGGACACCCTGGGAAACCTTCCTGAGGGGTAAAGGAGCTGAACAGAGTTGGCAGTACTTTAACAAAATCTTTCTTAGATTGCATTCCCATGTGTAAGAAATCAGGCAAGGAAGGCAGGAGAGCGTCTTCCTGGTCAAACAAAAGTGTAAAAAGGAAATGCACAGGCAGTGGAACCAGGGACACATATCCTGGGAAGAACCTAGGGACACTGCCCAGATGTCTAGGGATAGGATCAGGAAAGCTAAGGCACAGTTGGAGATGAATATGGCAAGAGATGTGGAGAATAATAATAAGGGCTTCTAAGAAGAATAAGAAAAGCAGGAAAAGGAGGAAGAAATCAGGAGGAGGGAGAGGAGGAACAACAGGAGTAGGAACTTATCTTCATACCCTCTCAGACCTCAATTTCACATCTTTGCCCAGCTAGCCACTGCCAGAGAGCAGACAGCCAACAATTTACACAAGCACAACAGCTTAGTGTCAAACAGGGAGAGACAAGAAAGGACCTGGCAAACTACAGAAAAGACAGAACTGAATTAGTCATTTTTCTCCTAGGAGAGAAATTAAAATACCCCAGAGGAGAACAACAACAATAGCATAACAGGAAAGGGGGTGGGAGTGTATTGTGAATTGGCTGATGTAGTTGCCAAGACACTTTCAGTCATACTTCAAAAGTTGTGGCAGTCAAGCAAAGGATAAAAAGGAGGAACCTGGGAACCTATCACACTAGTGTCCATGCCCAATAGGAAAAGGAGGTAAAGGAGGAGGAGGAAAACTAAAATGAAGAAAAAAAAAAAGAAGAGTAAGAGTAGCAGGAAAAGGGGGAGGAAAACCAGGAAGAGGTGGAGGAGGAAAAAGAAAACTTGAAGAAGAAAGAAAGAAAAAAAAAAGGATAAACAAGAGGTGAAGGAGGAAAAACAGGAGGAGTAGGAGGAAAAGGATGAAAAACAGGAGCAGGACAAAACCCAGGAAGAGATGGAGGGAAAAAACCATGAAAAATATCACGATGATAAGGAAAAACAATTAAAATCAGGAGAAGGAGGAGGAAGAAAAAAGGAAGCATAGGTGGAGGAAGAAAAACAGGATGTGGAATACAAGAAAAATCAGGAAGAATAGGGGGAGGAGGAAAAAAAGAGGAAGAAGAAAAACAGGAGGAGGAGGAAAAACTGGAGGAGGAGGAAGAGGAAAAAGGAAGGAGGATGAAGAAAAAATGGATGAGGAGGAGAAACTGAAGAAAGAGAAAAAAATGAAGAAAGAAGGAGGAGAAAGTAAATCAGGAGAAGAAAAAAACAGAAGGAAGAAGAAGAAAAACAAGACATAAAAGGAGGAAGAGGATGGCAAAACAGGAGGGGGATGACAAAAAAACAGGAGGAGGAGGAAAATGAGTAGAAGAAAGAAGACAAGGACAAACAGGAGCAATAAGACAAGGATGAGATAAAACAGGAGGAGTAAGAGGAGGAGAAGAAAAAAACAGGAGGATGAGGGGGGAAATGGAACAGAAGGAGGAAAAACAGGAGGAGGAAGATAAAAAAAAGAAAAAAACACAAGAAGAAGAAAGGCATGAGGAAAAGGAAGAGAAAAAGCATTAAGAGGATGAAGAAAAAAAGAGCAAGATAAAAACTGAATGAACAGGAGGGAGGAGGAAAAAAATGGAGGAATACTTAAAGGAGGAGGAAAATGTTTCTTGGCTTTGCACTTATCTATGGAATCTCAGGAGATCTCTGGTTTCTCGGTATCCAGCTGTTCTTCAGAAAGGCTGGCTGCATGTTTCAAGGACACTTCTGGTCCCAGGCTCACAGCTCCCAGGCTGGCAGTAATGTTCTTCTGCTCAGTCATTTCCCCTTCTAACCAACCACTCTTATTGCTGCTCACACCAGCCTGCTTCTGCCCTATCAGCTACTCCATGACCAGCGACCTCACAGGCACCTGCACAGAAAGAACATCCTGCCTTCCAACACCCTGGATTTTTCATCCACATCGCTGTTTCCACCTCCCATCTCCCCATGCTCTCCTCTGTCCCAAGCACCTTTCTCACCCAGTCCATGACATGCCAATGCCTCTGTCTTCTTTAGTATTTTTGTGGCAGATATTATCCTGGAAGTATTGTCCCAACCAGGTCATCTGTATCTTTTTCTCTTCTCCCTCTGCTGTCATTGTGACAGTGTCAACTGTCTAATGCACTTTTCAACCTCAAAGACCCTTTCATGCTAGTTCCCTTCTGCTGTTAAAACCTGGAAGAGAAGTCACAGTGTCCCCTCTATGGCATCTTACCCACATCTTATTGATGTGGACAGCAGATGGGAACCGTAACCAGGAGCTCTGTCTGTGCTTGAAGTTTTTTCTGTCACAGTTATAGCTCTGGGTGTGCTTTGCGTACACCATGCTTCCTGAAGGGTGACAGCAAAACTCAAAGTAACTCCAGGGCAATGTCCACCTGGGAAGATCTGCTTTGAATGCGGGTTGGCAGCAGACCCTGAGGCCATGCCAGGGGTGGCCACATCTGGCTCTTTCCAGCAGGATTTTAGAAAGCTCATTCCCAGCTGTGAGCTCCAGGCTAAGGGCACGGGGCAGAAACAGCCTCCACCCCTGAAGGCCTCATCCCCCCCGGCCTCTGCCCCATAACTACTAAAACTTCCAAACAGGCTCTCCCTGAAAATTATGTTCGGTTGTAAGACAAGAAACTGTATGTTTCCTGATTAGGTAGTCTGGCTACGACTGTTAGAGGGTGATTTGGGCTTCAATTCCAGAACAAAAGAATTTCCATTACAGAATCCCAGCCACCACCTCCATGATCATCATCAGCGATCCACAAATATGTTGTTAAAAAATCTAACAGCTAAGACAAGGTATCCTCTTCTCCCCACAAATCTTTGGTTTTCTCATACCCTCAGACTGCAGCAGCAATAATCACAGTATTTAACTGTAACTAGCACTGTGTGATGGACACACTAGACTCCCAGCCGTACTTTAGTTCAGGCTGACCGAGAAGAAAGAGGCCTCACATTCTGGTGAACCCACAAAATGGAAAGCCTCTCACTCATGCACAAGGAAGTGAAGGTATTTTGCAAAATATTTTGAAAGTTCGGTTTTGAAACCCAAAAGTACATAATAACCAAAGTACAGAACAAGAACAAAACCAAGATCTTAGAGCAAAACCAGACATCTATCTATTGATTAGCAGCCAACTACTTCACCCTATAAATATGACAATCAGGAAGATCCCAGTTTGAGCTTTCCTTGATTGGCAGCTGGACTGCATGACAGGCAACTTGAGTGGGGACTGCTCTCAAAGTTCCTTCTCAAGATTGAGAAATTCCTTGCCTGAGACTAAGAGATCTTACTTACCTGAGGCAGAGAGATCCATTACCTATAACAGATCTTTGGTGACTGAAAACATGTTGAATTAATACTATGAAGAATTACTAATCCTTGTAGCTATGCAGCTACTATAAATATATATGGATAATTCCATTAGACGTGAACCATTATTCAGGTCTCACACTGAGAGTTTAGAAAGCAAGGGATCCACTCTGAACCTTGTGACACAGTGGGAGAGTCTTTGTGTTGGTTTTGGCTGGGATGGAGTTAATTTTCTTCACAGTAGCTAGTAGGAGGCTGTGTTTTGGATTTATGCTGAAAGCATAAATGAAAGTTGATAATATAGATGTTTTTGTTATTGTTGAGCAGTGCTTACACAAAGTCAAGGTCTTTTCTGATTTTCACCCCACCAGCGAGTAGGCTGGGGGTGCACAAGGAGTTGTGATGTGACAGCTGACCTCAGCTGACCAAAGGGATATTCCATATCATATGACATCATGCTCCACATATGAAGCTGGGGGAAGCAGAAGGAAGGAGAGGACAGGACATTCAGATTGATGGCATTTGTCTTCCCAAGTAACTGTTAGGCATGATGGACCCCTGCTTTCCTGGAGATGGTTGAACACCTGCCTGCTGATGGGAAGTGGGGAATGAATTCCTTGTTTTGCTTTGCTTGCATGTGCGACTTCTGCTTTGCTTATTAAACTGTCTTTATTTCAACTCATGAGGTTTCTCACCTTTACTGCTCTGATTATCTCCCCCATCTCAACAGGAGGGATTAAGCAAGTGGCTGTGTGGGGCTTACTTGCCAGCTGGGATTAAACCACACCAGTACCCTTTACTCTTTGTGCCTTCAATCCCCATGAGTTATTCTAGCTCAATTTTCCTTTGTATGTTGCGTCATTGCAGTAATTAATGAAGTGAACCATGCCATCAAACTTACTGAACTTTGTCAAACTACTCTTAGAACTTCGTTAAATTCCATTGAACTTACTGACTCTGTCAAATTATTTTCTCAAAATAAAGTATATTGCTGCTTCACTCTTTTGAGTGAGGTGCATTCTATTTTTCTGTGACATACCAGTCTGAAACCCCTCCAAAGTATCATTCACTTACCTGAACGACAGCATTGTTGATTAAGGAGAACCACCACTAACCACAAACCCATCCGTTCGTCCTTTTGCAGCCAGGCCTCTGTTACCAAGTACATGGACATTTCTTCCTGACAGGAGAAAGACCTGCCTCCCCCCGCCCCAAAAAACAATAATCTTAGATTGTCTCTGCTTCAGCGTAAGCAAAGAATTTAGAATAATGATACAAGTTTAAGAGAAAGAAGGCTAGCGGAAGAGGCATGTGATGTGTTTCACCCACCTCTAATTTCAGAGGAAGTTTTGTGTGGTTTCGTTTGTTTTGCTTTGTTTTGTTTTGTTTTGTTTTGTTTTGTTTTTTCATCACTGCCCTGCACAGACACACCTGCTTTTTAAGGAGAACTGAAAACTACAAGAATAAGACTATTAAATCTGTGCAATTACTTTTCTTTCCAGGACACATCTGTCATTTTTTTCCCCACATAACTTCTGATATAGAAACATCATCTTTGTCTTCACTTTCTCCTGATGACACTATAACTACTGTACCTTGATATAGCATTAAATTGTTCAAATAGTCTTGCAAATTATATGAAGTCCAAAATGCCCTATATGGATTCCTGTAGGCTTTGCTATTACCATCACATGAATGATACAATATAGCCTGAAAAACTATAACCTGAAAAGCTTGATGACCAATTTATGCAAGACACATTCCAGAAATTCCCAAACAGCACAGAGAAGCATACCTATCAATATTGTTCTGGTCTTGTTGAAACTGCTCTGTGACTTGCTTATGACAGGGGGTTTGGCTAAATGATCTTTAAAGGTCCCTTCCAACCCAAACCATTCCCTGATTCTTTGATTCATTTTTCACCCAGAGTTCCCAAAGCATCAAGGCAGAAGCAGGCAGGGCAGTTGTGTGCTCAGGTCACACTAGGAAGGAGATAACAGGAACAGCACTCTGGCACACATGATTAGTAACAAGAATTTCTGCTCTGAACTGGGCCTTAGTCAATGTGCAAGTACAGTAGTTGTCCAGTTACAAAACTGAGGGTATCAGTTAATCCCAAGTGCCACATACTCTGTACCTTCTTCCATTGCCTCTTGTCAACAAATTGTTTTCCAGACTCTTCCATCTCATCACATCTTAGATAACTGCACTCTGGATCGAGGCTGACTGGAGGAACTTCTTAGTGCTTTAACTCTGCTTTGGGCCTGGTATGAGCACAAGGCTTCATCATCTTGGCTCTGCCCCCATCAGAAGGTGGGCAAGTGTCTGGTTTGCAAGTGGTTTGATGGAACTGAGCTTCTATACCAACTAGAGATTAAAAACCCAACCAAATATAAAGCCTTCGTTCCCTGAAACTCTGGTAGAGAGTAGCAGAAAAAAAACCAAACCAAACCAAACCAAACAAACAAACAAAAAAACAAACCACCAAACAAACCATCAGGGATGACCAATGTTTAAGACACAGAGATTTGGAATTTTGGAGACTCAGTTCCCAAAAGACTCAGATCTTTAAATGGAAACATCCTTTAGCTTTTGATCGTGACAGAAGTATTACAGACTGTCCCCATCTCTTCATTGCATTTGTCTGAAGCATTTGCTTGTCCATGTCCAGTTTTCTTCCATGCTTATGGATGAAATGTTTAATCTGCACAAGTTAGTACTATCAATTATCTCTCTGAAATGCCTGTACACCAACACATGCAGCATGGGGAATAAAAGACCTAGAGATCTGTGCGCAGTTGCAGGGCCATGATCTCATTGTAATTGAGATATGATGAGATAGCTTGCATGACTGAAATGCGGCCATGGATAGCCATTACTCTTTAGGAAAGACTGACCAGCAAGGCAAGGTGGTGGAATTGCTGTTTATGTGAGAGAGCAACTGGAATGTATCAAGCTTTGCACAGGGATGGATGAAGAATGAGTCAAGAGCTTATGGGTAAGGATTAAGGGGCAGGCTAATACACGTGACATTGTTGTGGGTGTTTACTACAGGCCACCTGATCAGCAAGAAGAAGTCGATGAGGCTGTCTGTCTGTAGACAGCTGGAAGTAGCCTGATGATCCTGGTAGCCCTGGTCCTCATGGGGGACTTCAACCACCCTGATATTTGCTGGAAAGGCAACACAGCCAGGTACGCACAGCCCAGGAGGTGCCTGCAGAGCATTGATAACTTTTTGACACAGATGGTGGAGTCTCCCATGGGGAGAGGGGTGCTGCTGGACCTTGGACAAACAAAGAAGGACTGGTTGGGGATGTGAAGGTTGGGGGCAGCCTTGGCTGCAGTGACCATGAGATGGTGGAGTTCAGGATCCTGCATGGAAGAACCAGGGCAGTAAATAGGATTACAGCCCTGAACTGCAGGAGAGCTCACTTTGGCCTCTTCAAAGACCTGCTTGGGAGAATCCCATGGGTTAGGGCTCTAGAATGCAGTGAGGGGGATGGGGGGTGTCCAAGAGAGCTGGTCAATATTCAAGCACCACTTCCTCCAAGCTCAACTCAAAGGGAAGAAGGAAGTTTATAGACTGTGGAAAAAGGGACTGGCCACTTGGGAGGAATATAGGAATGGTGTCAGAGTATGCAGGGATGCAACGAGAAAGGCTAAGGCCTACTTGGAATTAAATCCAGCAAGGACAACAAGAAGGGCTTTTTCAAGTACATCAGTAGCAAAAGGAAGACTGGGGAAAATGCAGGCCCACTGCTGAATGAGGTGGGTGCCCTGGTGATAGAGGATACAGAGAAGGCAGAGCTACTGAATGTCTTCTTTGCTTCAGCAATGGGACAATGGGCACAAACTGGAACACAGGAAGTTCCATTTCAATATGAGGCAAAACTTCTTCACTCTGAGGGCGGCAGAGCACTGCGACAGGCTGCCCAGAGAGGTTGTGGAGTCTCCTTCTCTGGACATATTCAAAACCTGCCTGGACGCAATCCTGTGCAACCTGCTCTAGGTGAACCCACTTAAGTGGAGGGGTGGACTAGATGATCTCGAGAGGTCCCTTCCAACCCCTACCATTCTGTGATTCTGTGACACTATAAACTGGCAGCTACATGCCTCTTCTCTCAAAGACTTGGAAACTGCTGTTAATGACACAGATGCCATGACAAGCCTTCTAGTCTGGATTAAGATTCAAAAAGCAGTGTCTTCTGAACCTCTGTTTTCAAGATGCTGACAGCATCTGGGGAAAGAGTTTTGATGAGCTGGATGTTCAATGCCAACTACTAAAATCCAGTACAGGCAGGATGTTACACCATAGGCTTCAGATTTTGAACCCAACCCAAAGGACTGGATAACCTGTCTCCAGCCATTGGGCTGACTGCAGTATCACATATCCCCTGGCTTCTCAAGATGTTCCTCAGAAGTCTCCTTCTGGCCACTCTGCTATTAGTCACTATATGGCCTCAGGGCACCACATTCTGGATCCACTCTGGCATCTCCCATCAACGAGGATAAAGAGAGGCTGTCGCAGCACAGCTCTCTCCTGTCCTGATCTCTCTGCTTTGTCCTTTCATCATCTCCAGTCATTGGTTTTTACCTTCAGTCAAATCTCCACTGCTTGTAAATTTCTCCCATCTTGAAGAAGTCAACAGGATGACCATGTCCTCCTGATATTTTTTACTGTTGGAAACTTGGTCTGATGACCAAAACAGAAAATGACAGTGTGATCACAAAACCATCAAGGCTTGCCCCAGAGGTGGGCAGGAAGAGATTTGCTGTTGCTCCCAATGCTTCTGCAGGGAAGCATGGCACAAAGAAATCCTCGTGAGGTTTACATGGGTTCATCAAGCATTAGCAACTCAGTGTTTAAGAGGCATTTGGACAATGCCCTTAATATTCTTTAAATTTTGGTCAACCCTGAAGTGATCAGACAGTTGGACTAGATGATCATTATAGGTCAGTTCTAACTGAAATTTCATTTCATTTCATTTCTGTTCTGTTCTACGCTACTAGGCTTTCCCTGCCTTCTGCAGATCTCTTGGCTGTTAATATGCCTAAGTTCCCAGACCCCTGGGTTTCAAGAATTTATTTTGGCTTGGACTAGACTATCGATAAGACCTGAACTGTCAAATCCTTGGAGACCTGAGCATGGTCCTCACAGCTCTGTAGCTTCTGTGGGAAGTGAAGCTCAGGGTGAGCAGCACTGCACAGACATGTGCTGGAAGGTGGAACCAAGGGAATGTATATACGAGATTGGTGGGGAAAAGTCGAGTATTGACACTGGGAAATATGGTACTAGTTCAGTGTCTGCAGTAGGATCCAGCCAGCCACAGTACTGAGCAGCGACTCTCTTTGGAGACCATGAGGCAATGGCTACCCCTCACTTCCAGGACTCACTCTAGATGACATCCCACTTCTTGCATCTTTCCCCTCCCTTTGCCTTCCAGCTTTCCACAGGCTGTGGGAGCTGTTGTCTGAAAGGGCCCCTTGCTGAACTGCCACCATTTGCTCCACCGAAACCACCCTCAGTCTGCACACAAGGACATATGGCACTCCTGTTCTACTCCCTGCATATCCCCTTGACAGTGACTTGAATGAAGTCTGCTGTCAGGCTCTTCTTTGTGACCCATCAGCTTCCTTGAAGAAGTCAACTACTGGCCACTTCTGTTTGCGCAGGAGGTTATGCAGCATGACAAGATCCTGGGGTGCAAAAAGAAGGAGGTTGCCACCCTTCCCCCAATACAAGTGGCTGTCTGGTGGTGAGCACTGAAAAAGGTTAGGAAACACCCTGAGAGCACCCTTACCTAGAGTAACCATGCCAGCAGGTATAATACCAGTTGGGTAAAGTTGTGTAACTCTACTGATCTGTTTCTCTCTTGTCTTTCCCTTCTCTAAGCAAGGAGAGAGAAGAAAGGACCTGGTGAATTGCAGAAAAGACAGAACTCAATTAGACAATAAGTCATTTTCTCCAAGGAAAGAAAGCAAAACAGACCAGAGGAGAGCAACAATAGCAGTAACAAGAATGGAGTGAAATGGGACAGGAGTGTAGTCTGAACAATATTTAATCCTTGTAACTACTTGACATAGAACAGTGAATATGGTTGCTGATGGAGAGTGGTTTCAGTGTCACGAAGAACTACAGAGGCATCCTTCATCTTCTACCAGTGTTCACTGCTGGCCTGGAAAGAAAGGCAGTGATGTCTGTAGCTGAAGTGCAGTGTTTCTGAACAAAAACACCAATATGTCACCACTGAAGAATACACCAACACTAATCAAACACCTCCAGAGACCTTCTCCTCAAAATCAGAGCTTACCAGGAGCATTCACATCAAAGGTTCTCTCCACCAACACTGATTTTCATGCTGCTGAAAACAAAGTTGATGTCTACCTTTACAAAGCAGTAATAGTGTCCTGCCAGACACCTGAAACCTTCTGTACCAGGACAGCATAAAAGGAATACAGCAGTGGTGAGAACAGAGACTACAGGTATAGAAATAGATCTTTTCAATTAATCAGGAACTGGTTCTGCCATTTCAACATTGAAGTGGCAGAAAACTCTTCTCAGCAAAATCAGCACTTTATGAGCATACTATGTACTTGTCTTCCTGCTGGAATGTTCCTCCTACCACAAGAGAAAGAGCCAGACATAGTGATTGCACAGATTTGTCTTAGATACCTGCATTCAATAATTATTGTCTGCAGACATTAGCAACTTCCAGAAGCGTATTCTGCTTCATGAAGTGTGCCCTTCCAAGCAATCAAATGGGCATTGCAGTTGCCTTGCTGTTCTTCCTGCCAGAGAAATCTTCTGATCTTTAAAAGCACACTGTCATGTTTGAGGAACTATGTGTGCTAAATGTCTTGGATGCAGCAATCATCTTTTCATACCTGAAAAACAAGCACAGACCCCAAAAAAAACTTCAAACAAGTTTTCATGCCTCACACATGCCTATACTACTTGAGTGATGTTTACTTTCGTAACACTGTTTGTCTTTCCCATGTTTTGAATCCATGCATTGCATGTCAGGCTTGTGAGCAAAAAGACAGTAAGATGTTAGAAGATATCTCTCCAGCACAATGAATCCAAGACAGAGAACATCAGCTCTGGACAGGCAGGCAAGTGTCCAACCATGGGTGCCTTCCAATGTCAAAAGAAAGACAAACTTGCCAACAGTTCCTAATGCAGTAGGGAGATGACCCTCTTGCTGGCACAAAGCTCCAGAACTTATCATAGGGTAGCACCCTTTCTAATGCTAAAGGGGCTACTCTAAACTCAAGCCCTGGGGACCCTCTTTCAGATTTCTGCTGCAATAGAAAGGCTGGAAGAAAGAAACAGTCCTCAGCACTAGAAGCTGGATGGGATATCCAGAATAGCTCATTGATCATTGTCTAAAATCCCAAAGAAGCAAACAGCCCATATCCAGGACAAAGACACTTAACAGCATTCTGTCTTCATGGACTGAGGTCTCCCGGACAGAGATACAACCATATGAAAGCCTTGAAAATTAAATTGGTGAAGGTTTGTTACACACTATCCTGAAAGGCTGGACATACAGGGAAACCAAGGAAACACAGATGAACTCACAAAGACAGATCAATACTTGTAACCGTAGGATAGAGGC
>VXBL01002521.1:0-12973 GCA_013400195.1 Aramus guarauna | reverse complement strand
TGGGTTGTTGGGTTTTTTTCTTTTCACCTATGGTGAGCAGTTGCTTTTGTGCATCACTTGTATTATTATAGGTGGTGGTGTTTTGGGTTTTTGTTTTGTTTTGTTTTGTTTTGAATTGTTTGTTTTGTTTTGAATTGTTTGTTTTGTTTTGTCTTTATCTTAACTCATGAGTTTTTGGTTTTTTCCATTCTCTTCCCTGTCTGCTTTGGTGAGGAGGAGTGAGTGAGCAGCTGCATGGTGCTTTGGTGCTTCATTACCAGCTGGGGTTAAACCATGACACAAGCTTTATTTACTGTTAGTTCTAGTATGGTTCATTATAGTTTTGAAATAAATTGTAGTTTTTATAGATTATTTTCCAGCAAGAACAGGCATAGTTTTATAATTTTAGAGTTACTGAAGAATTTTCAATGGTGGCAATTACTGCACTTGCTATTGTTATTCCACTCCAGCATTCAGTAATAAAAAGGCCACTAACATAGGCATTTAATAGTGTTTGTTATCAAATACAAAGGAAGTAGGCATTAAAACAAGATCTCAAAATCTCAAGTCTTCCTTTCAATTAAACAATGAAGTTTTCAATACGCTAATTCACAGAGCATGAGATACAGTTTGCTCTGGGAAAAAAAAAAAAAATCCTGGGCAATTTCAGCCTTGTTCAAAGGCAACTGAAGGAACTGGCAAGTACTAGCCATTTGATGAGGTCATCGGTGAAGGTTCAGCTCTGCATGATGTTATTCATAGTTCATGGTGAAGACAGATTACTGTGATAAAATATCAATTTCTGATGCCATATTTTGAGATAGTGGGGCTTATATGTGACATTATGTTCTGACCTGTTTTCTATTCAAATAATAGAACTGAAGCCTTCGTGGTTTATGCCTAGCCTTTAAATTACTGCCTTTAAAATTAGCTAGCTAGGTGTTTACATTTCTAAATGAATAATGTAAAAAAATTGATCAATGCAAAGCTTTGTATACAAAATAAAAAATATTAATTTCTAAGAACTTTACATATTAAATACAAATTGTATATGATATTTGAAGAAATATTCCAGTTTTGTTCTCACCTGAAGTTCTTAAAAACAAGCAAACAAACAAATCTAACCCCATCCAAGTATAATAAATCTCACCAGACAGGTGTATCTCCAAAACAGAGACTTATGAAAATTTGAAATTTTCAATCTCTGAAAAAAATATGAAATATTATTTTTTGCTTGTTTGGTAATGTGTCTCACAGGATTCCCTATGATTAGCAACTCATAAAAAATATGCATTAAAAAAATGGACTGGCTAAGTGATACTGCAGTTATTGAAAATGCACTTCTAGAAGTTTGGTATCTTTTGTTTGTTTTTAGCCTTTGAGATAGACAAACAGATTTATATTTTTTCTGCTGATTAACCACTACAATTCAGATGTTGAGATTAAGACATTACATATTAACAATCCATTTTTTTCCTTAAAGCAGGCAATGTCAGCAATTGAAGAATGTCACATGCCCGTAGCAAGCCAGCAGTGACATAAAAAATCTTTTTGAAAGTGACTAAACTGGTCTAGATGAACAAGACAATTTTTTGAGAAACTGAGATTATGTCAAACTGAGCTTTGAAAACATTGATGTGGGGGAATTCATATTTCACCCCCTTTTCTTCCTACTTTCATTCGTCTAAATCCTCATAATCACAGAAAATCATGAAAGAAAAAAAGATTAGGACAGAATGAACATAAAACAAATCCTACAAAGTGCTAAATGTTTTCTTCCAGCCCATAAGAAATTTAAGAAATACATTTCAAGCAACAACAACATCAAATATATAGTATAGAACAGGAGGACCACAGTTAATGTCCTATGTCTCTGCATTTACAGGAAATAAATTTATATAAATATGTAAATAATCCTGTGATAATATCATATATTATTCAGGTAAGCAAGAAACAAAACTAAATCAATTATCAGCATCAAATACATAAGATCTCAATAACCCTTTAAATAACCTTGGAATTGTTCTTGAGCTAGAGAAGGATCCTTCTTGATTTGACTTCATATTTGGGGTTGGTCAGTTATAAGCAAGAGATGTTGCAAGCAAATGGAGAACCTTTGGAGAATCAATGCACTGTCAGCAACATTAAATCCTTACACTTGGGCATTAAGGCAAAAAGTACCCCAGAAATGAATCTGTAAAAAACTTCTTCTGTTTCCTACGGTAATTATTGGAATTTTTGAAACAAGGAAGTGACACAAAATAATTGAGACAAAACATATACAATCATTTGGATAAAAATATATCTTATGGATACATTCAATTTTGATATCAAAAGATGCTTATCTGAACTTTATAATTCTAGGCTCATCAGAATGTCTTCCATAAATTTTATCAAATACTATCTTAGAGCAATTAAATTAATTTTCCGCATAGTCCTGCATATAGGCTTATCTGAAAATTTACTTCATAATCGTAATTATTTTTTTTTCTTATTCTGTCTGGAAATATATTCATAATCAATTTATAGCTGTTTGCTTTGCACCAGCATTATCTTTCAATTTAATTAGTTCTTTCTCACTTCTTCCAAAGCCCTAAATGTTTAGCTTAACAAAATTAAATGACTCCTCATATAAACAAATCAGGGCCTTTAACCTCTTTTCATAAGCTTGGTTTTCCATTACTGTAATTATTTTGGCATTTCTCTGAACTTATTTCAATTTAAGTTCATTAATGTAGGTAACCAAAACTGTATATTACATTCTATATGAGGTCTTAACTCTACTTTTTAGTGTTATGAATATAGAAGAGTGGGGGTTTTTGTTTCAGTCTGTCTTTTCTGTTACTTCCTAGAAGTGTAATGCTTTTTTAAAAGGTTTGTTGCACTGATAGCCCAAAACTATCTCACAGGATTTGAGATAGCAAAGGAAGTGGAAGTCTTAAATTGAAGCAAAGGAGACCTAGGTTTGCCTAAAGGAAAACACTCCAGTGCAACATCAGAGTAAATGGTTTAAGGAGGCTGATGAAGGGAAGACTTTTAAGAACAGCTTAGACAAATATCTGTCAAGAATGCTTTAAGTTTAATTCATCTGCCTCTTAGTGGGAGAATAGACTACATGACCTCTTAAAGACCCTTTCACTGTTACAGCTCTGTGATAAAATATATATCTCAGTAACTGTTGATGAATTATATGTTTCATTATTTACAACAGCAAATACTATTCTTTATTTTGAAGTAAATTCTATTGCAAATTGCTCTTTGCAATCCTTGAGAAAATGGAGCGAAATTATCTATACTTAGTCTGAAAGATATACTGTGACATGTGTCCAAAAGTATACTTTTCAGTTATGAATATGATAATCATATTCCTGTCTTTACAGGATTCTTCCATCCATATAACTCTTTGTTAATCTATAATTTCTGTAGCATTTGTAATAGATGTGATCTAATGAGGGAGACAATCTCTTCCCTTGATCAGAAACTGTTCATATAGCCCCTGAGCTGCCACAGCACACCATGACAAATGTTCCCACCACCACCCCAGAGCCTTTTCCACACAGCTGCTCCATTCCTCCAGCCTCCCTGGGTTGTCTGAATGGCAGCCCTGCCCACAAGCATATCAACTGACCACCTCAGTTTGATGTCATCTGCAAACTTGATGAGTATGCTCTCCATTACTTCCTCTAGTTTGTTGATGAAGACAACATAATAATAGAACCTGGGATAGACTACTGTGGTACAACTTTTGTTAGAAACATCTTGGTAGAGAATACAACCTGTTACCATCTGGGTCCAAACATCAAAATATATTTTTTCTCCTCTAATTCTTCAC
This sequence comes from Aramus guarauna, assembly GCA_013400195.1. Taxonomy (NCBI): domain Eukaryota; kingdom Metazoa; phylum Chordata; class Aves; order Gruiformes; family Aramidae; genus Aramus; species Aramus guarauna. Next base: position 9,162 of record VXBL01002521.1, on the reverse strand, counting down.
TCATGCACTGTAATATCCTAATTTGTCCACAGGAGTTCTATGGAAGAGTGTCAAAAACATCGCTGAAGTCAAACTATTGGACATGCACTGCTCTCTCCTCATCTACATATCCAATCATTTTATCATAGAAGTCAATCAGGTTTGTCAGGCACAATATACCTTTGGTAATACCATGTTGGCTGCTCCCAGTCACCTTCTTCTGCTTCATGGACTTCAGGGATACTCACTCCATGATTCTTCCAGGGATGAAAGTGAGACTCGATGGCCTGTAGTTGTTCAGATTGACCTTTTGGCCTCTTTTGAAGTTGGGTATGACATTTGTCTTGTTCTATTTGTAAGAAATGTCTTCCAGTCTCCACAATGGAAGGTGGTCTTGCAAGGACATTGGCCACTTGGGTGCACTCTGTCAGATTCCTTGGACTTTTAATTAATCCGAGACTTGATTCTCATCCATTGTTGCTGTCTTTCCTCCTTGAACCCTGCCTCCAGACACAGATTTCAGATAATTATTCCAATTCTGTGCATTCTAAAATCTAATTTTTTCATACAGAACATTTGCAGTCAGGAAGTGTACTCATTACCCCAACACTGGATCCAGCACAGGACTCCTAGTGTGAAAGTTCCCCAGGCATTTCATTTTAATCACCAAAGCATGCTCTGTGATATGCTCTGAAGTGTCATAATCACAAGATTAGAAGATTTTTCTTGCTCATGAATCCTTCTGCTTCAGGAGGAAGATTTTTACTTGGAGCATTTCATAGCCTGGTGACCACAGCTATAAGTTCGGTCCATTAGATTCTTACAGCCTTAGTCAAGTACCTGGGACCCCTAATTTCTATGTCAGTTTTATGAGCCTCTGGCTATTTTTCCAAAAAATATTCTGATAGCAACTGAGGCTCCAAGTGGGTGATGATGAAGTAATTCTCATTACTTGTCTCTATTCTCAGTGAAAGAGAGGGATATGTGACATAAGAGGACTTAATGGCACCAAAAATCCATGAATGTAAGTTCCATAGACTCTTGGGGAGAAAGGAGGAATATAACTTAAATGAACAGGATGTCTTTTGACTGTCTGGAAAATTATGAGATTATGTTAAGTGGATTTCTTTCTGTTGAGGGAGCAAATAAAATTTCATTGACACGTAGCCAGTATTAGACATGTCTTGCGACCATTTACTGTGTTCACTTCTATTATGCCTTTGCTTTTACTTATAATTTCTTGAGCATTGGGTTATAATATTATTTTGTTACAGCTGAAAATAAAAAGGCTTTGAACATTTAAATGTCTTCTGTCTCGTTCAGTAGCTCACCTCATAAAGGAACACCTCAGTATTTCCCTTAATATCTTTTTAACTTGTACTGTGCTCAGAGAAAATTTTATTGCTGTTTATATTCTCTGTTAGTTTTAACTCCTTATGTTTTCTGAATTTGCAACTTATGTGCTTTTACTATTCTTTCATAAACCATTTTGTTATGTTACTGTTTCCACTTTTTTATGATTGCCTTTTGCTTTTCAGATTATTAAAGAATTTTTCCTTCAACTACATTGGTTTCTGACCTAATGTTACCTTTCCTTTGTATGTGGATAGTTTACCTCAAAGCTTTTAATATTGCTGTTTTTAAAAATGTTGCTTGCTCTACACTTTTTCCTTTAGATTACTGTCCTCATTTAATCCCAACCAGAAGCTAAGCACCATGCAGCCACTTGCTCACTCCCCCCGCAGTGGGATGGGGGAGAGAATCAGAAGAGTAAAACTGAGAAAACTCATGGGTTGAGATAAAGACATTTTAACAGGTAAAGCAAAAGCTGAGTGTGCAAGCAAAGCAAACCAAGGAATTCATTCACCACTTCCCATGGGCAGGCAGGTGTTCAGCCATCTCCAGCAAAGCAGGGCTCCATTGTGCTTAACGCGTACTTAGGAACACAAACGCCATCACTCTGAACAGTCCTCCCTGCCTCCTTCCTTTTCCCCAAGCCCCTTATATGCTAAGCATGATGTCGTATGGTATGGGATATCCCTTTGGTCAGTTGGGTCAGCTGTCCCAGCTGTGTCCCCTCCCAACTCCTTGTGCACCCCCAGCCTCCTCGCTGGTGGGGTGGTGTGAGAAGCAGCAAAGGCCTTGGCTCTGTGTGAGCACTGCTTAGCAGTAACGAAAACATCCCTGTGTTATAGCAACACTGTTTTCAGCACAAATCCAACACACAGCCCTGTACTAGCCACTATGAAGAAATTTAACTCTATGCCTGCCAAAATCAGCACAATTACTTTCTTCACAAACAAGTTCTCAGGCTTGTTTAAGTCCACTTTCTTGAAGTATAAGTTCTTTTTCTTTGCTTTCTTCAGAACTGTGAAGTCTATAGTTTTTAATCCCTTTTTCATACTTTAGTCTCTGCCTTCGATTTTTAAACTATTATGTAGAATTAAGTCTAAAAAAATATGAGCTGATTCTTGGTTTGTTTTTTTTGTTTCAATAAAAAGTCATCCCCAATGTGTTCTAAGAACTTGCTTGAAACTTTCAAACTTGTGATAGTAATTTTTCAACATGTATCAGATAGTTAAATTCTTCCAAACTGGATTGCTTTTCAATTAATAGTTGGTGCTTCTCTTCTGCCAAATTTGACTTCAAAATTTTCATTTGAACTTCAAAATTTTCCAGATCAACTTCCTGTTTTGTTCAAAATCAAACAAAATATCAAACATAACACAAATATACATAACAACTACAACACAGCATGCAAAACATTTGTTCAAAACCAGGAAATTAGAAAGCTTGGTTGACATTTCTACCATTGTTATTTTCCCTATAATTCTTGCTGCATTTCTTGTGCTTGTATTTCCTTTAGTTCCATGTTGGTCCAGTTTATAGCAAGCTTAATGTCTTGCCACAAACAGACAAAACAATTCCAAACACAACAAATATGCAAACAGCAACTACAAAATATTCCTCAACTTTCTAGAAAACAGTCCTTATTACCATACATAGAGTAAAACAGATTATGGGAAAACTTGAAGGTGTTACTAAAAACGTTTTGAAGGAATTTGTAGTCATGTACAATTTTGGAGTGAGTGACTTTAAAAGCACCACCACAGTCACTGCCTATTATGGTCACTAAGGCTTCTGTATTTCTTTTCATTCTCTGTATTTAAAAATACATCATTCATATATTTCATCTTTACAGGGAATGTTATATATTCCAAATTTTTGCACAGTAGATTTATTGTTAGTGTTCCATTAAAGATGAAAGAGGACTGACTGATGTGTCTAAACACATGACTTTTGTACCATTTTAAATATCTCTAGGCCATTAATTCCTTATGCTGTCCAGCTATCGTTCCAGGATGACACAGTTATTTACTGGACTGTATCTGCAAGCCCAACAGAAGTATCTGAGATAATCTAGTGCATCTGGAATGGCACTAGATGCCAACTCTTAAGCAACTGAGTTACTCTAATTTTTTTAGGCTATCATCTGACTATTCTCCTTTTAGCTAATATGTGTTGGTTATAAATCAAGCTTCATTTAAAACTCCTCCAATTATCTTTCACATTTCTGGACAGTTGCTGTGTTTTCCCTTAGTTTCTTTCAGTTGTTCCATTCATCACTGAGCATTCATTCAGAGGAAGAAAAAAAAAAAAAAAAGTAATTGTGTTTGCTAGAGGTTTTTGCTATGTACTGAGTTTTAACTTCTGTATTGTGCTTTTATGCATGTGAACACAAGAAGTGCCCCATGGATAAGAAAGTAGCAGAAGGAGTTGTTAATTCAGGGGAGCATGTAAGTCTGGCCACTTTCCTTGGTCCATTTCCTTTTAACTCTCCTTGAACCTACAGCTGTTTGACTGGGGGTTCTAAAAGGTATGACCCTGCCTAATCCCTTTATCATCTGTTCATGGACTTCTTGTTAATAAACCTGCTGATATGATCTGTCTCCACAGGCTCTTGTGGTGGTAAATTCTGGAAGCTTACTATCTGCTGGGAAGAAAAAGTTCTTCTTTGTGTTTGTTCTGAACTGGTCTCTCACCAATAAGTTCTGGTATTGTGTGTTTTGATAAATTAAGATTCTTCATTCTTCCTATGTATCATCTTCATGTTTTTATAAGTCTTGTTCCCTCACCTTCTTCTCTCCAAATTTAAGAATATATTTTTTCTCTCTTATAAAGTGGTACTCCCATCCCCTTGTTCGCTGCTCTCCTCTAACTTCTATTATTCCACTCTACCTAATTCCATCCCTCTTGAGATGCATAGACCAAACGTGTACACAGTTCCCAAGAAACCAATCCAACAAGCTTTTTTTATAGTAGTATAGTGAGACCCTCTCTTTTATTGTCTCTTTCTGATGATGCACAACATTTTGCTACCTTTCTTTGCTGGCATGCACATCAAAGAACCTTAGGATCTTTTTTACCTGGGCTGTAACTACCAGGTATAACTGACAGAATCCTATGACTTTTTCGAGTCCTATGGCTCCTTTGGAAACCACACTTTGTAGCAGGGGTATATATTAGTTTTGGATTGCAAGAAAGAACTATGAGCAGGAAAAAAAAGCCTGATGTTAATTTATTAATATCTCTCCAGGGGTGGTGACTCCACCACTTCCCTGGGCAGCCTGTTCCAATGATTGACAACCCTTTCGGTGAAGAGTTTTTTTCTAACATACAATCAAGCCTTCCCTGGCACAACTTGAGGCCATTTCCTCTTGTCCTGTTACTTGTTACTTGGGAGAAGAGACCAATGCCCACCTGGCTACAATCTCCTTTCAGGCGGTTGTAGAGAGCAATAAGGTCTCCCCTCAGCCTCCTCTTCTTCAGACTAAACATCCCCAGTTCCCTCAGCTGCTCCTGATATAAGTCTAATGGTAAAAGAAGTTGAGCATTGGGAAATGTTTAAGTGTCTGAATATGCATTCTTGTAAGTGTGTAAGTGCGTGATGGTAATATAAGGATAATTTAAGGTTTACAAGGATCTGCTATTAAAACTGTAATGAAATGAGTCTGGAAAGATCATGCATCATTAAGGAAATCTGTCATATGGTGTGTATGTGAGATCCTTGCCAAGTGGCATGCTGGAAATGAAATAAATTAACAATGTGTTCCAGAAAAAAAAAAAAAAAAGGGGGGGGGGGACAAAAGCCAAGTGAAATGTGGGGTCAAGCCAGAAAAGAACCCTTCTGCATTAACAGCTTCAAAGTAACATGTAGAAGACTGGTACTTTGGCAAAGAAATGTATACTTCCCATAGATTTATTCTCTGATAATCTAATGTTTTGAAGTAAAAAAAAATCTTTGCTTTTACTGATTTCTGTGATATGGAAGAAGAGCGAGCAGTTCAGCTAATGGAAAAAGCTATGGAATATTAGAATTCCAGGTAATTATTTTTACTATTCTTTTTTTCCAAAAAAAAAAACAAATTAGCAATAAATATAGTAAAAAAGTAATGTTTACTTTTATAGACATTCAGAAAATGTTCATGAAAATTAAATCTTTATGGAGTATTTTTCCATGTGGAAAAAAATTAATAAAACTTTTGTTTAATAAAACCAAAATGCTAACTACTTCTATTATATTGGACATGAGCTGGCAATGTGCACTCGCAGCCCAGAAAGCCAATTGTATCCTGCACTGCATCAAAACAAATGTGGTCAGCAGGTCAAGAAAGGTGATTCTCCCCCTCCACTCCATTCTTGTGAGACCCCACCTGGAGTACTGCATCCAGCTCTGGGGTCCCCAGTACAAGACAGACATGGAGCTGTTGGAGAGAGTCCAGAGGAGGCCACAAAGCTGATCAGAGGGCTGGAGCACCTCTCCTGTGAGGACAAGCTGAGAGAGTTGGGGTTGTTCAGCCTGGAGAAGAGAAGGCTCCAGGGATACCTTACTGGGGCATTTCAATATATAAAGGGGGCTTGCAAGGAAGACAGAGAGATACTTAGGACTGTAGTCACAGGACAAGGGGCAATGGTTTTAAACTGAAAGAGACTAGATTTAGGTTGGACATAATGAAGAAATTTTTTACAATTGGGGTGGTGAGACACTGGAACAGGTTGCCCAGAGAAGCTGTGGAAGTGCCATTGGAAGTGTTCTAATTGGATGGGACTTTGAGCAACCAGATCTAGGGAAAGATGCCTTTGTCCACAGCATGGGTGTTGGACTAGATGATCTTTGAAGGTCCATTCCAACCCAAACCATTCTATAAGGCATAGATTAGGAAGGAACTAAGTAGGAAATCCCAAGTACATCTTTAGAACAACTAGTGGAACTTTAAAAATAAAACATTTCTAACTTGCTGAAGCAATGATGAATGTGAAATTGTTAAAGATAATGGTCATATAGAACTGAAAATTACCTCTTATTTTGTGGGCCACAACGATTATATATCTGTTGTGAAGTAATCAGTGACATCCAGTACTGGCAAAGTAGTGATCTTACAAAGTCAGGAAATCTGACGTATGAAATATAGAACTACTGGAGTTTGGGGATAAAAGATAGACTTGTGATGAAACTCGACTAATAGAGATAACTTTTTTTTTTTTTTTTAAAGTACAAAAGAAATTATGCTAATGAGTGTAGACTTAATGGATTCTTCCATTCTTAATTAATTCTTCCATTTAACCAGTTAGAGGAAAAGGTGTAGCTAGAAATAGATGTATAATGCAAATCAACTTCTGGCTTCATAGCTGGTGCTGTTGTGAGGGTTTTGACTTTCATGACAATAGGACATTTGTCAATGACTGTAACCTGTTAGGGAGGGATGGGATCCACCTGTCTAGAAGAGGCAAGGGAATCTTTGACAGCAGGCTGATCAACTTGGTGAGGCAGACTTTAAACTGAAAGACTCAGGCAGGTGGAGTCCAAAACAGCAATGCTCATGCCACTGCAACCAAATGGGGAATAAGCCAAGCCAATCAGAGCAGTGACAAATGTTCCCTAGCTGCCTCCTAAGACGTAAACCAGAAGACCAAGCACTTCATTGATGTGTATACCAATGCACGCAAACAGGAGGAACTGGAGCTCCATGCCCAGTCAGAAAATTATGATGCCATAGGAGTAAATGAAACATGGTGAGACAACTAAACATGACTGGAGGATCATGATGTATGGCTATAGGCTGTTTTGTAAAGACAGGCAGGGAAGAAGAGGAGGAGGAGTTGTGCTCTATGTTAAGGAGAACCTTGAATGTATAGACGTCAGCTATGGTGATTGTGGAAGACCTATTGAGTTCCTCTGAGTCAAGATCAGAGGGGTCGTCTCCAAGGGGCATCTTACAGTAGGCAACTGCTACCGACCTCAAAACGAAGATAAGGCCGACAAAGCAATATTTGGGTCACTTAAGCAAGCTTCAGGTCAACAGAATCTGGTTCTTATGGGTGACTTCAACCACACAGTTATTTGTTGGAAGAACAATACAGCAGCTCACATGTCATTCATCAAGTTCCTGGAATGTGTAAAGGACTGCTTCCTCATACAAATGTTAGATGTGCCAACCAGGAATGAGACACTGCTGGACTTGCTACTCACAAACCAAGAAAACCTGCTTTGTGGTATCTCGCTTAGTGACAGTTTTGGCTGCACTGATCACAGTATTGTGGAGTTTGGGAACCTGCTGAGCACGATGAAGGTTAGTACTAAGACAAAAGTTTTAGATTTTAGAAGAGCAAACTTCAGCTTGCTCAGAGCTCAGCTTCCGTCAGAAGCTTCCGTGGAGGATAAAGAAGCCAATGAGTGCTTGGAGTTTTTCAAGATTTTTCTCCTAGAAGCACAAAAAAAGTTAATCCTCTTTAAAGGTAAGGGAAGTAGGCAGCACAAGACACCCCTTTGGCTTAACTGCAAACTTCTGAGTTTGCTCAAAACCAAAAGCAAAGAGTACTAGAGATGGGAAAGCAGACAAATACCTATTGAGAATTACAAGCGCATTGCCAGGGTGTGCAGAGATGCAGTTAGAAAAGCAAAAACTCAGCTCAAATTGAAATTAGCCAGAGATGTCAAAAGCTATAAGAAAGGATTCTTCAGGTATGTAAACATCAAGCAGAAGCAGAAGGATAATATTGGCCCACTGTTAAACAGGAGACGTCAATTACCAACAATGCTGAAAAGGCAGAAGCTCTCAACACTTTCTTCACTTCTGTTTTTACCAGCATGGTTGGGCACCGGGCCTTGGGAACAAAAGTCCAGGCTGATGCAAACACAGAGTCACCATCAGTGAAGGGAGAGTTGCTATGTGAACTATTACAGGAGCTTGACCCCTACAAATTGATGGACCCTGACAATACCCACCCAAGGGTGTTAAGAGAGCTGGCTGACATTGCAAGGCCACTCTCCATAATCTTTGAGAAGTTGTGGAGAGCAGGGGACATCCTGGAAGACTGGAAGAAGGCTAATGTTACCCCCTGTCTACAAGAAGGACTCAAAGGAGGATCCCAGAAATTACAGGCCCATCAGTCTTACTTCAGTCCCTGGGAAAGTTATGGAATGAATCCTCCTGGGGACTATCACAAGTCAAATGAAGCGTGTGATCGGGAAAAGCCAGCACGGATTCACCAAGGGCAAATCGTGCTTGACAAACCTGATCTCCTTCTATGACAAAGTAACCTGCTGGGTTGATGTAGGGTGAGCAGTGGACATTGTGGGTGGGGAACTGGCTGACAGGCTGCACCCAGAGGATGGTGGTAAATAGCTCTTTTTCAAACTGGCAACCTGTCATAACTAGGGTCCCCTAGGGATTGATATTGGGCCCAACGCTGTTTAATACCTTCATTAGTGATCTGGATGATGGGATGAAGTGCTCCCTGATGACATTTGTGGCTGATACCAAATTGAGTGGGGAAGCAGACACTTCAGAAGGGAAGACCTGGATAGGCTGGAAGAGTGGACTAACAGGAACCTTATGAAGTTCAACAAGGACAAGTGCAAGGTCTTGCACTTGGGAAAACATGACCCAAGAGTGTCGCAGAGACTTGGCTGAAGAGCAGCTCTGTGGAAAGGGACCAAGGGGTTCTGGTGGACAAGCAGCTCACTGTGAGTGAACAGTGTGCTGCTGCAGCAAAGAAAGCCAACAGGACGCTGGATTGTATCAACAAGGGCATCACCAGCAGAGATAAAGAAGTCATCCCACTCTACTTACAGCTAGTCAGGCCACACCTGGAACAGTGTGTTAAGTTTTGGTCTCCACT
>VXBL01002520.1:27855-38585 GCA_013400195.1 Aramus guarauna | reverse complement strand
GAAGGGGCCTACAGGAAAGATGCCAAGGAGCTCTTTATCAGGGACTGTAGTGACAGGACAAGGGGTAATGGGTTTAAGCTGAAGGAGGGTCAATTTAGTTTAGATGTTAGAAAGAAATTCTTTACTATTAGATTGGTGAGGCACTGGAACAGGTTGCCCAGAGAAGTTGCGGAGGCCTCATCCCTGGAAGTGTTCAAGGCCAGGTTGGATGGGGCTTTTAGCAACGTGGTCTAAACCACGTCTAGTGGAGGATGGAACTAGATGATCTTTGAGGTCTCTTCCAAGCCAAACCATTCTATGATTCTATGTTAAAAGTGATCAAGGAAAATGTGGAAGGATGCAAGCGTTCATGATTAGGATTTTGCTTACAGATGTGTGAGCAGGATTGTTGGAAGACTTTGTTACAAAAAACCTCTGAAAACAATTATTTTCCAATGACATTGTAAGGATGAAAACCACTTTTGTTTCTGCTGCTACTAGACACAGGGAATTTGTGATGCATTAACCGTTACTAATACTTTTGAAACTGTAGTAAGCTACCAACCAAAGTATGATGCTAGAGGGCACAGACTTGCTAAAAGCATCATGTTTTGCATGAGGCATAAAACATTAAACCTATGATTGCAAAAGTCTCAGATTTATGCTGACATAAACAGCATTTCAAAAAAACTTCTGCAAAATGTTTTAACTTCTTATATTGTACATGTTCATTTCCATCTTTTTGATTGGATTCTGGAATCCTGGACTATTTAGATGACATCTTTATAAACAGAATCTTTTTAAAGATCATTAATTATGATTACTTTATAAGTCTCTCTCTGGTATTGAGCCCTTTGTTATTACCCAGAATAAAGCATATACATTCAGTTCAGAGATAAGGAATCCCTCATATTGGACAAATGCAGGTCCGAAGGTTGTTCTGTGCATTCATGCCGAATATTTTCTCTGCAGTGCATCAACACAAGCATGCTCCTCACTCATGTGAGACCCTGAGCCTTTATGTGGGTACTCTGCTTAATCAAATGATGTACATTATAAATCTTTTCTGTCCCGCTGAACACATGAGGAACTGTGGGGAGTCACTACAGACCAAGGCACTGAGGGAGCTGGCAGTGCCTAGCAGGCATGATACTATGCCTGGCAGAAGTAGCACATGAGTTCTTGCAGCGGGGGTGGAGAGTGAGATAGACCAATTTGTCGTACTGTAAATCATCAGCTTAGGTGACAAATTTGAGAGAGGAGGAAGGTTATGTTAGGAACAGCTATGCTGCAGTCCCGTCTGCAGCACAGACAGCACAGAAGTGGTGACAGGATAAAGAAAAAAACTGATGAGAAATAATAGTTTCACATGAAAACAAAAAAATGGAAAAAAAAAAAATCAGTAGGCTTCACTGTCATTATCTGTAACTAAGACTTCTGTTATGTATAACTGTCATCATCATGATCACCATTACTGAAAAAAGGGAAATGAAAGGGAACAGTCAACTGATAGCAACCAGACATTGTAACAGCACACTAACAAATCTGATGTTCATCATTGTGTGATGTTGGGTGTCTTCATTGGCCCTGACTTTACTAATTTAGATTGCATTATCAGTTTAATTTAAAAGATGTGGAAAACATTTTAGGAAATAATTTCTAAAAAATTGTTTAAATATGTCCAGTAAAGACATTTAAACTGAAGGAGAGTAGATTTAGATTAGATGTTGGGAAGAAATTCTTTATTGTTAGAGTGGTGAGGCACTGGCACAGGTTGCCCAGAGAAGCTGTGGATGTCCCATCCCTGGAAGTGTTCAAGTCCAGGTTGGATGGGGCTTTGGGCAACCTGGTCTAGTGGAGGGTGTCCGTGCCCATGGCAGGGGGGTTGAAAATAGATGGTCTTTATGGTCCCTTCCAACCGACACCATTCTAGGATTCTATGAATCTACGACAGAGCTCTTCTCTATTTGTAACTGCTAATGGCAGGAATAAAAATTACTCTGTTCATTTTAACCATAGACATTGGTCAGACCCACAACTCTGTAAAGTCAATAAAAATAGTCTCATTAAATTTAATAAGAACTGGAAAAAAACTGAACTGTCAGCATCTGTTAATTACAAGATGAAGACTTATGTTTAATGTTAATTGCCATGCTTCCCCTGAAATCATCTGGTTTAGATGCTTAGAAATTGTCGGGCAGGCCCTCTTTGGTATAATTTTCCCAAAACATAAGTCATACTTCAGCTGAAAGTTTGTGTTAGTTGACATAAAGCTATTATTTGTTGCTCAAAAAATTTCTCCATATCCTGGTAAAGATACAGAAAATTTATCCCTTTCTTGCCTTCCTAACATCCCCCTTTACACTGCAAGTACCAGTCACCTTTTTCTTTATATTATCTAATTCATTAACATAATTAGGTTAACTTACACTGAATTTTGGCTTGAAGTTTCTTCTTCTGGACTTTAGAGAATAGGAAAAGTTTATTTGCTCAGTCATTTCTTTTCTGCTGCCTTCTCCCCCAATCTATATTTTTATATAAAATCTATTACCTCCTTCTACAAACTGTCCAACATTTATCCATAGACCTCCACAGTTTTTAGAAAACCAATATCTAAAATTAGACCGTTGGTTACATGACTACCTTTTGAAGATCAAGTTAAAAAACACAGAGGGTATTTGTCAGTAAGAATTAGTATTACCCTGCTGATCAAATCATTACACATTTTAGCCTGCATTTTTTGCTCCACATGCATCTACAGTGTACATCATTAAAATAATAATAATAATAATTACAGAAATAACCACTTACAAATTTTGAACTTTTTATATGATTTCACTATGTTAATTATTTCCATGGAGATAAAAAATATTTTAAGTGAGGGAAAGATAATCACCAAACTGTATTAAAATTATGTGTCAGATATCGATTCTCCAATACATTCCCTATATTATTTCTGGAGAAATAATGCAACAATTCTTGTTTTACTGCTGACATTGCAGATGTTATACATTTCCTGTAAACTGTGCAATGATAAGTGAGAACTAATTCAATCTACTAATATGGCTTCACCCTTTTTTCTTTTATTTTATTAGCATTGTAATTTGACTGTAATTATAAAAGAGAAAAAGAATTAAAGTTAGCAATGTAAACCTACAGGGACATTTATTTAAAGATTCAGACAGATGAAATAAAAAAGACTGAAATAATGAAGCAAAATTTCATGTATTGCAAAAGAGAAAATAAATAAATAAATAATTATATTTAGCCAAAAAAAAAAAAGTAAAGGAATATCAGACTAATATTGTCGATTTTTCCATTAAATACAGTACAAAGGATTTTATTTCAAACATAAAATGCAATGTTACATAGATAAGAGGAATATCATCCTTTATTACCCTCAGCACTGTATGGACTTCATGACAAGAAATTAATTGCTTCATTTAGGAGAAATAATGAGTGGTCAGCCAATGTCATTCCGATAAGTTATATCATAACATACAGTTTTCTAAGGATGAGGCTTCACACAGAAAGACGTTTATCCATGAGTAACATTTATGTAAAGTGAGATTAGGGTACAGATGTCTCGTATATATTTTAAGATTAAAATTAAATTCTTGATCTGGATTTTTATGCTGTCATTCTCCATTAGAGTTTTTACTGTGGAATTTCTTTTCCCTCTCTCCCTAGATAAATACCTTTTTTTAGAACATAAAAAACATGAAAACACTACATATATCAATGAAAATTGAAGCCGAGGTTTGTGTTCTGGAAGATTGAATAGACCCCTCAGAGGCCAATGCTATGAACCTTGACGTTGAAATTTACATCTTGGGTATTGGCTTCGGTTTTAAGGGTCTTGACATTTCTGACATCCAGTGACATTCAGTACATCTGCACTGAATTATGACAGAAACTGATCCATAACCTAAACTAAGAACACATGCCAATCATTTATTGCCTTTTTACGGGTTCATTTTTACATGGACTTCAACAACAAAAGCAGCAGCATTGTAAGAATATGGTCATTGATACATGTACCATATATTAAAAAAAAGGCTATTTCTGAGCAGTAAAACATGACAGTGACATTTGAATAACCTCTATAAAGGCAATTTGGTTTATGTGATATTTATATGTGAAATAGCCTTTGATTAAAGTGAAATAAGCACCCTTTATATTCAAGGGGTTTGATCAGTTTGATCAGGTACTATAGGGATGAAAAATTAATTTATTTGTGTGAAGAAAACTTGAATTTCTATGAGTGCTATGCAATGGAGTGCCTTATCAATTCATTCTGTTGTAGCTTTTGGTTTCTATGGTGGCAGATTTTCCCAGTATTTTATAGATTCAATGAGAAAGACATCTTATTTAAGGAAGTCCCATAATTTTTCAAAATGCAATCTACAAAGCTGAGTAAAATTAGGTGGATATTGTATTACAGGCAAGAATAGTGTGATTGTAAGAGAGTGAAAAAACTAGTAGATTTGCAGAGGAGGTTGGGGTAACATTCTATTCAAAAAATTTTCCTGAATTTGACCTGTATTTGCCCACTAATGTTGATTAGAAACATTTCTGTCAGAACTTGCCTCATACAGCTAGTAGTAATACTGCTTTCTTAGGTAGAAGCTCAACACAAGCAGTACAGGTTTGGCATCAGTACCTTTGAGAGTCATTAATCCCTCCCATGGATGAAGTTGGAGGGATTTTAGTATGGAGAGAGTCTCGTTTTTCACACTGAATGCTCCATTTGAGAAAAATATGTAAATATCTGCTGGAACAGAAATGGACCCCAGATCCCTCATTTCCCGGGTGTGTCCCCTATTTTCACCCTGCTTGAGATTGGAGAGTCATTTTCACTTAGTCTGTGCCAAAGATTGTGTGATTTTTTTTTTTACATGGTGACTTTTTACCAGCAGGAAGATGGAAGAAGATATCATTTCTATAAAGGTGGCCATAATGAATAGCAGGAAATAAAATGGTGATAAAACATGACGGTAACTTGCATTTCTTAATAGAATCATAGAATGGTTCGGTTGGAAAAGACCTTTAAATATCATCTAGTTCAACTGCGCCTGCCACCAGCATGGATATCTTTCGCTAGATCATGTTGCCCCACTAGATCATGTTGCCCCACTAGATCAAAGCCCCATCCAACCTGACTTTGAACATTTCCAATGATGCGTCATCCACAGCTTCTCTGGGCAATCAGGTCCAGTGTCTTACCACCCTCACCATAGAATCACAGAATCACAGAATGGTAGGGCTTGGAAGGGACCTCTGGAGATCATGTAGTCCAACCCTACCGCCAGAGCAGGACCATCTAGAGCATGTTGCACATGATTGTTTCCAGGCAGGTTTTGAATATCTCCAGAGAAGGAGACTCCACAATCTCTGTGGGCAGCCTGTTCCAGTGCTCAGTCACCCTCAGAGTAAAGAAGTAAAGAAGATTTTCCCTCATGTTGAGATGGAATTTCCTGTGTTCCAGTTTGTACCGATTGCCCCTTGTCATGTCACTGGGCACCATTGAGAAGCATCTGGCCCCATCCTCTTGATATCCACCCTTTAGATATTTATAAGCATTGATGAGATCCCCTCTCAGTCTTCTCCAGGCTGAACAGACCCAGGTCTCTCAGTCTTTCCTCATATAAGAGATGCTCCAGTCCCCTCATCATTCTTGTAGCCCTCTGCTGGAATAATACCATAAAAAAAAATTCTTCCTTACATCCAATTTAAATCTATCCTCTTTCCATTTAAACCAGTTGTTCCTTATCCTGTCACTAGAGGCCTTGGTAAAAAGTTTCTCTCTCCATCTTTCTTATATTGAAATCCTCTTTATTTAGAGCGCTGCAACATAAACATGAATGTAAACCAGGTTTTTCTGGTTGGTCTAACACCTAGTCCAGTTCACAGTCAATAATAATTCCACATCATAGTTTTGCAGACATCTGGTTCCAGACTTATTGTTTCAATTCTTATTATCCTCCATTGTCCTTCATTTCCACATAAAGTACAGAGGGTTTACACACCAGAAATTACTAGGTAAATCATTGCTGTGAAAGAGAAAATATGAGTCAGATAAACATTAAAAAAGTCAGTTTTTAAGTTTTATATCAAGAATGGTTGGTGCAGACTTCTCCACAATGGACAGAAGGTAGGTAGCTGAAAAATTAATTTTAAAAAAAAAAAAAAAAAAAAAAAAGATTTTTTTTTCCCCAGGAGAAAAGATGAGAAAGAAAGAACAAAAAGGAACAGAACATAACAGAAACATATCTGTAGGCTGCAAGACACATCAACTACCTGCATTAAATACAGAGCACAGAATGTCTTATACTTCTTTTTAAGATGATAGAATTTATGGCTGATTAACTTGATTCCCAAGGAAAATGTTTGTAGAGGTACTCATCCAAGTGAATATCAAGAAGTCCATTGGCCCTATTTGTTCTAGTCTAATAGGCCAATCTCAGTCATAATATCCAAGAAACTACTAATTTAGAATCTAGTTTTTTCACCTCATATTAACTTGGAAAGATTAAGATAAACAAGCTTTGTGTATTATTAGAAAAGTAATACTTAATGATATAGAACAGCAATTACTGGAAGAGTATTACTAGAAGAGACCTTATTAATAAACATACCAATCTGGATGTATTATTAAAAGAACTCCATATATATATGTATATATATATTAATATCAGATTATATATACATAATATGTTAATATCCAATTTTGTAATTTAGAACTGTTCTAATTTACTCTTTGCTAAAACCGAAAGAAAGTTACATTCCTTATAAACTCTCTAAGTTTCAGGTAGTGATTTTAGGATTTCAAAGCTGCTGACTTCCAGAAGAAGTGTTTCCTATTGATTAATAACTACAATAGAAATATAATATTTCAAAGTGTGCATATAAAAACTAATTATTTAATGTAAAACATTTAACATTGGAAGAGATTATCATCTAGTGCAGCTATCTTTAATCCAGATGGGCACCTAATCAGTAAGCCTAGTATTATTTTTAGTAATCCTGAACATATTGAAGATTACTTGCCAGATTATGTAAAAAAATATAAAAGCAGAAACAATTCCAATCTGTTAAAATATTTTCTCTGGGATTACACCAGTTTAGCAGAAGACAAATTAGCTCATTTGCCTGTTCTCTCCCTAAATCATACCAGTTTTTCCTATCTCTTTCAGTCTTTTGCATGCTTTATTAATTCTAAGCAATTTCCACTGGAATTTGGCATTCATTGTATATACTTTGCATACTATATATAGTTTGAGAGCTGTGATCCTGAAGGTACTTAGGCCAATAGGCATAACTGTCACGCCACTGAAGACATGAGTGGCACTGGGGACACAAGCAGCATGGACATGGGCAGGTCTCCAATCTGCAAGGGACAGTGCGTGTCTCACACCGTGTCTCAGCCGCACCATTTCACAGTCTGGGACAACCTGCAACCCATGGCAGTTGTTGCTACTATATATAATAGAGCTGAAATATGGACCCTCATTGTAGCTTTGCTGGTGGTATCTGCAAAAGAGTTCAGGATAGATTCCCTGCACAGTATTGTCAGGACCACATCTTACACGCACTAATTCTTTACTCAGCCAAGGCAGTAAAAATAACCGTGTGCTGGTTTTGACTGTTTAACTGAACAGCACAAGTAGTGGCAGTGGTCTTCTTCAGATGTTATGAATATGGATGAGTAATCTTCGTGTCTTGACAGACAATTGCAAAAAAGTAAAGCTGTACGTTGCTTCTGATAGACTTGGAATTTTTTTAAAATTTTATGGAATTGGATAAGCACTGTTACATACACTAGAACTAAGGATGAGGTTCTTGCAAGTGGCTGTATTTGGGACTTGAACCATTAAGCAATATTTTAGGGTTTGTTTGTTTTTTCATCTGCATTTAGTTGTTCCCATTTTAGTGGTTTTATCTGTTTCTGTTCATGCTGAATCAGATTTAGGTGTATAAATTTTGAAGAAACATATCTTGGAATAACCTTTCTTACTGAAAAATTGGATTTAAAATAGTTAATAAAGAGTTCAGACTGTTTCATTTATCCAATATAACATGTTTTTCTTTAAAATGTATTAGCAATCTACACTCTGTTTTGGAAGATACAAATGAAGTCAGTTTGTAGGTTCTAACTACTGAAAAATATTAAACATCAGAGAAAAAAAATCCATAAAAAATAATTCATTTCAATATTTCTCATTTTAAACATTATATAAATTAATACTTTGAACACTGCTGATAGAATATTCTGTTTTACAAATTTGTGGACTTTATTAGCGCAATATTGAACCTATGTAGTTCATATTCTTTGGTATGTAGCTCTTGCTTTTTATTTGACTTAATGACCAAACATTTCCAATTGGCAGAGGCAAGATTATCTGTGCCTCAAAATACTTGAATTTTGTTTTCTATGTTATATTTGTGATATTAGTTTCTCATAAGCAGTTTAAAAATCTACTGAGTTTAATTCACTCTCTTTGAGAACCAGATTTTTCAAATATTTAAGAGAACAGGGTACCAACACAAGTCTGCTATAAAATATACCAGTCATGCTTATTCATGTAGAAGAACTTGAAAGGGACTTTGCATATGTCAAAATTGTCAGAAAATAGCTGAAGATCCTGTAGAAGAATGACGCCCTAGAGCTGCTATTTGCAATTCCTCTTCACTATATTTATATCATATTTTTCAACAGCTTTTTTTTTTTTCTTTTCATACTAGAAAAAATAAAGCAATTCCCTGTATTTTTGAATGTATGGCCCACCTACTGCCTTTTTCTTAACAGGGAAATAACAGAGAAGCTTTGAAAACCATAAGAAAGGTATTCAAAATTAACTGCCAAGTCCTTATAAACAGAAATTATAAATAAAGCTTTATAAGAAACTCTGCAAATTTACATCTGCATAGTCAACTTGTAAATAAAGTTACTTGCATATTAAATTTTAGCCAGAAGAAATTATGAATGGCCACGATATCAAAACCCAAAGAAATAGTCTATAAAGGAAATTCAGGAAGAATTGCAACTATAAAAGCACTAATGGTGTGGCTGGAATAAATTAATTAGAAATAATATCTCCGTTGTTTCTCAAAATATGCTATAAAGCTATTAATATGTTCATTTTCTGCATCCTTCCATTTTTTTGACTCATCACAATTTAAATGTCCAAGCTAAATATTATTGTACATCAAATTTCTGTAAAGATTGAGTAGACTGACAAATTTTAAGTAGTAACAATAATAATTTCAGAGGTGCAGGGTAAACATTGTGTTCGATAGCAAGATATCAAAACTACAGTCTACAGAATAGACCCAATTCATTTTCTTACACTAGCTAAACCCCATTGTTACTTCAGTCCTTTCAGTGCAATGAAGAATGCATCTCCTTTTTAACACAAGTGTCTAAATAATGATACAGACCTATAAACAAGATATTATGAGGAAAGCTAGAGTAAACCTTTGAGATGTTCTCTATTTCATATTGATGTCTGTCTGCTAGTTAATACATAACAGAGAACAGTTTAGTTCTAAATTGAAGTTGCTAGTATGAGCTCACAGATAAAAAATGATCATATCTGATGTATGTATACATTACACTTTTGCATAAATATGTGTTTGTGTATTTATTGACTCAGCTAAGAAGACATGTCCATATCACCATATACTTCTAATTTAACATTGATTTTCTTAAGTTGTTCTATGCTATTGTGTAATGCAAGTATGACTGTACAGAAATAAGAACAACGTAATTTACATCTAGGACACTGAATTGATACTTGGTAATAAAGA
The DNA here is from genome assembly GCA_013400195.1 of Aramus guarauna. Classification (NCBI taxonomy): domain Eukaryota; kingdom Metazoa; phylum Chordata; class Aves; order Gruiformes; family Aramidae; genus Aramus; species Aramus guarauna. The sequence goes on along the minus strand of VXBL01002520.1, from coordinate 28,796 downwards.
CTCACAATCTAATCTGACTTGCTCAAGTCATGCAACAAGGCAGCTGGTACTTTTCTTTCTTTTGTTTATCCATAAAATGTTTTCATCTATGGTTCATTTCTTTTATACTCACAAGCTAGTTTAAATTAATTAATTAAAATGCCATTTTTACAGGCTTTGTTCTCATTGTTCTGTTTTGTTTGTTTTGGGGTTTTTTTTTTTTTTTTTTTTTTCTTTTCTTTTTTTTTTTTAATTTATGGTGATTAACCTTTTGGGTTTTGAGGAGACATTTTTCTATCTCTTTCATCTTTCAAAAATCCACTTGTTTAATATCAAATTCAACATCTAAGATGATAGATTTAAATAACAGATAGATAGATTTAAATGATAAAAGAATAGTTTACATATTAAGACTTATCTCAGTAACCACGCAAAATATTTCATTAAAAACATATACATGTCCTCATACAGTCTGTAAATGCTATCAAATATTTATACGTATTCTGTCTAATAAATGTAGCACTATATATATTTTTTTCTATGTGTGTCTGTGTCTGTGTCTGTGTGTGTGTATATATATATCTATGTATTGTAGTTGTTACCAGCGCAAGAAAGGAATAGTAATCTGTAGGGGAAAAAAACCAAAAAAACCCCACTCAAAATAAACAGACAAACAAAAGTGTGAGGAATACTTTCCGCATGCTAGGTACATTGAATTATTAGCCTCTGAAAGCAGGGTTACCTCCAAAATGCTCGAAAATGTGAAATGAAAAACAGGCCTGCACGAGTGAACAAGAAGCTCCTGGACAAATTCCAACAAAAAAAAAGGAAGCCTACAGAGGGTGGAAGCAAGGGCAGGTAGCCTGGGACGAATACAGAGAAACTGTCCGAGCAGCCAGGGATCAGGTTAGGAAAGCCAAAGCCCTTAGTGAAGCCCTGATAGAATTAAATCTGGCCAGGGA